>MU724584.1:6772-51686 GCA_026770625.1 Nicotiana glauca
AGGGAGTAACTGTCAATTAAAAAATGGTCAATTCTAATCTATCTCCTTCTTCGTCCGTTCTCTGCATTTGCCTCTTCTTCTTTCGATCTTTGAGTCTTTTTCCCCAACAAAACCTTTTCCATCTCTTTGTTTTTTTCCAGTACAAAACCCATTATGCCTCAGTCCAATAGTCCACCACCCATCTTCAGCTTCTCTGCAAAAAAAAAAACAGGAGCTCTTGATTTCAAAAACCTACAGCATGAACAAGAAGATTGACCAAGACAAAAAGCTTCAAAGGAGACAAAAGGACTAATATAAATTACTACATAGCAACGAAATTGAAGGTATTTCGTTTTCTATCTCTTCAAATCTTTACTTAGTGAAATCAATTGGGAAAATTTTTGGTCAATGCATCTGATCTTGTCTGACCATATCCGACACAGATCCCACACCCTTACCCGTGTCAGTGTCCTGTCGACACGGGTACGGCACCCAAATTGCCGTGTCCGAGCAACTTAGTCCAACACATTATTTATGAGGGTTAGTCTGCCACCGAGAGAAAGATATTGTTGCTACCAGGACGCCAGTCTTTTCTCAAAATTTTCAATGACCACATTCTATATCTCAGTTGATCTGTGTCTAGCATCCAATGGGAGGCCTAAGTAGATGGTAGGGAATGAACCTGTACTGCAACACATTATATCAGCCAACATCTCTAGGTCTGGGACCACATATACAGGGTAAATGACACTTTTTGACATGTTAATGTGCAGTCCTGACAAAGCTTCAAAAATCAACAGAGTAAGATTGAGATATTCAACTTGAGACTTCTAAGCACCACAGAGACGGAGTTGTTGCCAACATCAAAAACATACATCCAATGCATTAGCTTCGCTTTTTCCAGCATTCTGCTAAGTCCCTCCATCGCTAGAATGAATAAGAAAGGGGACAAGGGATCCCCTTGTCTTATCCCTCTATCGGGGGAGAAAAAGCCAACAGGGTTTCTGTTAACAAGAACAAAATATTTGACTGTGGAGAAGGTATATCTAATTCATCTGATCCATTTTTCACCAAATCCCATTTGCCTTAAAATTTGATTGAGATACTGCCAATTGATTTTGTCAAAGGCCTATGTATCAAGCTTAAAGAGCTGCCAGGTTCACCATTTTTATGCCTCCAATCCAAGACTTCATTAGCAATTAGTGCAACATCTGTAATCTATCTGCCTTTAATAAAAGCATTCTGGTAGCCAGAGATCAACTTCCCCATCCCCTTTTTAAGTCTCTCGGTCAGCACTTTTGCCACGATCTTGTAGACTCTACTAGTAAGACTAATAGGTCTGAAATCTTTGAGTTCAATTGCCCCTTTTCTTTCAGGGATGAGTGCAATAAAAGAGGCATTAAATGACTTAAACATGTGACCGTTTCTATGGAATTGGTTGAAAGTCTCCATGACATCCAGTTTTACAAGTATCCCAACATCTTTGATAAAAAGCCAATTTAAAATCATCAGGGCCAGGGCTTTTGTCAGGTGCACAAGAGTTGATAGCGTCTAGAACTTCCTCCTCTTCAAAAGCAACTTCCAAGGCATCCTTCTCCTCATTGTTCAAAAACCCAAGCCTTCAAAAATACAACTAGGTCTCCAAGTTTCATTCTCAGAGTATATATCTTGATAAAAATCTAATATCACCCTTTTAATCTGTTCGTTTTCTTCGATGATATCCTCTCCCACTTGTAGTCTGTCAATGCAGTTATACCTCCTGCGAGAATTGGCTACCTTTTGAAAGTATTTTGTATGTGTCACCCTCTTTCAACCACAAGCATCTTGACTTTTGTCTCCATGATATTTCTACAACCTTGGCTAATTTTAGTAACTCCATTTTTAGCTGAAGGATTTTATTTGTTTCAGCTTGAGTCTGCAGTCTTCCTTCAGTTGCTTGTTCCATTAATAATAGTTCTTCCATAGCTTTGTTGGTTCTAGTGCTAATTCTACCATATGACTCCCTGTTCCAGGTTGCTAAATCCTTCTTTAGAAGTTTCAGCTTTTGGGATAGTACAAAGTAAGGGGAGCCAGTTACCACATAACCCTGCCATCATTGTTTGATCATATCACAAAACCCTTCATGTTGTAGCCACATGTTTACGAATTTAAAATAAGAAGGTTCAGAAGTCCAATCTCCACTTTCCAAGGCAATTGGCCTATGATCGAAAACAACTCTAGGAAGGGCTAGTCGTTGAACTGAACCAAAGAGATCATTCCATTCAGAAGAGATAAGAAACCTATCAATTCTTGATGCCTGTAAAGAATTTTCACCCCTAGCCCAAGTGTAAAAAGCTCCCTGTAAAGGGAGATCCACCAAGCCCATGTCTTGAATGAGTCCGGAAATATTTTCATAGCCTTTATCTTCTTATACAATTAAAACTTTCATTCTCAAAACGGCATACATTAAAATCTCCCCCAATAATCCAACTATCATTTCATAAACCCCTTACAACAGCTAGTTCTTCCCAAAATTCAATCCTCTCCCAGTTAGGATGAGGACCATATACTCCTGTGCAGCACAATCTGAGATCAATCTGTACCTCTTCAAGCATTGTAGAAATAGAATACTTCCCTTGCAAAGATCAATGCAATTCCACTGTCTTTTATCCCATAGAATTATTACCCCTCCTCTGTTGCCACTAGCCTTCAACTCAGTCCACTCGACCCATCTCGAGCCCCAAATCTGCCTGGCTATAGCCACAGAACAAGTTTTAGTCTTGGTTTCTTGCAAACACAAAATGGCAGGTTTCCAGTTTTGAATAAGTGCCTTAATTGTGCTTCGCTTGCTCTCATCATTGAGCCCCCTTATATTCCAGCTAATAATTTTTGCTTTCATTCTAAAAAGCTTTGTGAAACCTGCTCCTGTCAGACCCTTCACCCTTTTCATATGTAATTGTGCATTCCAGCACCCTTGCTTCTCTTTTCCCCCTTGTTCTTTGGTTTCTTCCCCTCACTTCTTCTTCCCTTTTGCAACTGTATTTGTGATTGCCTCTTTTGCTCCATTCTGAGGATCATATAAAAAATTTCATGTTCAAATCCAACCGAGTTTACTTCGAAAGCCTTGCATGCTTTTTGGTCATAGCAACCTTGGTCCAATGAGAGGTCTCAATAACCATTAAGCAAAAGAGAAGCAAAGAATAAGGAGTATGATTTTTCCTACCACTTTCTTTCTTTGCTAGGGGAAAACATCAATTTCCTATGTGATCTTTTGGCCATTTCCTACACTGATTGCATAAGGAATTCTTTGTGGTCAGCTAGATTGTCAGGACTCTGATGGGACACTGTGATTTTAAAAAGCCTTCACGAACATGGGAATAACAGTATCAACTGTATGACCACATGGGCTATTTTTTCCCCTTTTGGAAAAGAAAAAAAGGGGGGAGGGAAAATTATATTTGACTTTCTTCTCGTGACTATATTGACCCTACTTCATGTATACTTTACCGGTTATGTAGCTTGACTGTGCCCTTGTCTTGGCAAAGATAGCAAATTGTGAAAGAAGCCACCTTTATAGTAATGTAGGAGAGGGGGTTGCTGGTAAAAATTTACCTTCCTATGTTGCATTAACTTTCTTAACTAAAGTTTAGTTCATTCTTTTCTTCTCTCTCAGCCCTGCCATTAAGAAAGGTAAAAGAAAAGACAGAGAAGAAAAAATGAGACTGTAGTCACAGGATGATGCTTCCCTGTGACTATTGATGTGTATATGTGTGTGTGTGTTTATAACTTTATATTGTTTGGTATATTTCATTTATTGTTGGTTCCTTCCCTCTTAGAAGAATAAGTAGTTTCTATTTACTAAATTTCGCAGGATATGTCACATAGCACTCAGACAATGTTCAAGACACTTGATAACAAGCATAAGCCCTTGGTTTGCAAGGAGCTGAGCAAGGTGTGGGACAGATATGATCCGAATCTACCCTGGGAAAGAGGGGATTATGATGAATCAAATACTTTACTATTGGATGATTCTCCATACAAGGCCTTGCTAAATCCTGTAAGCTTGACACCACCCTCTTTTTGGCCTCAAGACTAATGCTCAAATGACCCCTTCTAACTTGGTATTTCTTCTCGTGATTGTAACTACTTTATGCATGACCTTCCTCAGGCGCACACTGCGATATTTCCTCATTCTTACAACTTCAAGGTCGAGAATGATGATTCACTAGGTGAGACCCCTATGGTACTGCTTAATACTTGATAATTGTTTTCCTTTTCATGTTTGATGTGCGCCTTTTAGTGGCTATTAGAACTGATTCCCACCATCTAATAGTGTGAGCTGCAGTGGGTTTAGACACACTTGCCGCTTGATTTCTTTCCTTGTTTGATTGTTTTACGTGTGATGCATATGAGCAACATTCGAAGTTAGATTAACATAGATGGACATATGCAAGCAACAATCTGCTAGTGGTGATTCATTTGCTGTGATTACTAGTATTACTAAAAGCCATCACTCTTAAAGCAGTGAAGGGAGGGGTTATCGCTTCATTGATGAAGCCATGTGCTTCAAAGAAGTGTGCGATTGCAAAGTTATCCAAATGAAAAGCGTCGATTCTTTTTTATCAGCAAAAGATAATTATTAAAAAAATGTTAGGCAAGTGTTTGCATAATTTGTTACTTTGGTGCAAGAGTGGTCTAATTGATAGTATTGATCACTACTTGGACTTCCTGGAGTTGTTAGGAAAATGTTGTAACTAACTGCATGGATATTCCCTGCAGTATTTTGTTTCTTTTTGGTACCATCTTGGTACTTCGTTAATAAACCTTTACCTTATCAGGAAAAAAATGTTAGGCTGTACTAAGATAGTACTGAAGCATTACAAAAGGTGTAAAAAGCGGCGGTTCTTTAGATCTCAAC
Source organism: Nicotiana glauca (assembly GCA_026770625.1). Lineage (NCBI taxonomy): Eukaryota > Viridiplantae > Streptophyta > Magnoliopsida > Solanales > Solanaceae > Nicotiana > Nicotiana glauca. Next base: position 11,649 of record MU724584.1, read on the forward strand.
TTGGAGTTGGATTAATATTGGTATTATGGTATATTGGATGCTGAAATTAGTTCGGCCAAATACGTAGATGGTCCTTTAAAGTTTTTTTTTTTTTTGGAGATGGTTTAAAGTTGTCACCACTTTTCATTAGACACCTAAATTGAGGCCTTTATCTATTGAACACCTGAGTTTGGCAGATCAAACACGATAACATGGGAAAAAGAAACCAATAACACGACACTTGGCTTTAACCCAAATTTTTTAAAAAAAGGAACCAAGGGAAACAGAACAACCTAGTGGAACCATTTTTTTTTCTTGATAAGGCCCATTGGAACCATTTTGATACATCAGTACTTCATTAGTGATCACAACAAGCCACCAGCTGTCTTTTCACTCTGCATCTCCACCACCACCTCTGTGAGACCTACTCCATCCACCACCATCTACTACCTTTTTTTTTTTTTTTGCAGACCTTTTCACAAGTACCTAACATGCATTCATTTTCAGACCTCCAATATTCTTCCTCCTGAACAGCGTGTCACTGCTATAGTCGCACCAGTCAACAACTTCATTCTTTAAATCTCTGCTGTCACCTGTAACTTCAATAAGCTCCATTTCAACTCCATGATTTTGCTCGAAAATACCACCATTGCTGCGCACAGACCACAACTGTGCACTATCACATCTCTGTATTATTATATCTTACTAGTTTCTTATAGTGAGGTTGTCTTTGTTTTGAAGAATTGGAGGAGTTATATTTACTAAGTTAATAGCTTTCAGTCAATTTTTGCAATAAGGAGTTCTTTTGAGTTGTGGGGTTTTCATAGGACATGAGTTTTTCAAAGAAGCATCAAATGCTACGAAACAAAGAAGTGAAGTAGGTAATTGTTGGAACTACTATTCTAGCTCCTTTCATCAATTTCTACGAAACAAAAAGAGGAGTCTGAACTAGTGAACATGATTAAAAGTGTTCGACAACTCTAACAGCGAGAGATCCAAGGATACCATAAAGATTTTTGTGCCCGCTAGCACCGAGGGATTGGAAGACAAATCTGCTCCACTGTTGCCCATGGCCAATTAGTTGTCTCAAATGCTATTTATTATAGTACTAAATTCATGTATGTTTGGCAATTTTCTTATTTTTCATATATTGTGCGCTTCTCGTGTCTCACTTCAAGCATCATGGACCTTTGCACCTTTTGCTTTTAAAAACACTGATAATTGTTCAAATGAGTTTTTCTTAGAAACTTCTAATATATGTTGGCATAAAATTGTGGAGATTTTGAAGATTGAAAAGTTGCACAATGTTGTAGGCCCTGGAGGTGATTTGCGAATTTATTTGGAAGGGTTATTAAAAGCCAAACATGTACAGAAGTACATAGAGCAACATCCATTTGGTCAGCGGGCAATCGATGATACAAGCTCAGATTGGAAATTTTACTCTGATGTTCTTTGCAGTCTGCTTGGTCAATCAAGCTAAAATTCTTGATATGCTCTTGTATAATTTGCATGGAGAGAGACATACTGTGATGCCGGACACCATAAGAACATAGGCTTGCTTTCGGACTTTTGACAATTTAAAAACAGATAACTGGTCCGAACTGTGTAGCAATCACAATAATGTGGAATGTGGTGGCTGGAGTTTCTTTGAACTCATCGACGGTCTTCCTTTAGGAGTTGATTGATTATTTGCCTTCTATTTTTAACAGTATCATGTTAAACTTTCTTCATTTTATTCCTGTCCCTCCTTTTTGGGGAACGTTTAGTTGCTGAGGCTTCTTTCTCCTGTTGATTATGTAATATCTGCTTACTTTCATGATCCCTCTGTCTGCTTTCAGGGTAATGATGCTTTTGTAGCTTAGGCTTTCCTTCAGCTGCTTGGTTGGATAGTTACCCATGTAGTATTATATTGTATGGTTCTTTAAATTCAATAGTTGTTTTGGTTGTTACTTAAATATTATTATCTTATATTTTTTAGTCTGTTTTTACGTAATGATAAAGAGAGTCAATTTATATAACTAATTTTGTGGTACATGCGTTATACGTGAAAACGGTGTTTATTAATAATAACAATGTACATGACAATAATAAATTATGTAATAGCAGTTGGCGTTTAAATAGATCCAACATGCATATATTGGTCAAACATGAACAATTTAATTAGTTAAGTTAGTCATATAGTGTTTGTATATATTGTATTAGTATATGATATAAGCATATACTAAAGTTTGTATTATGCTAAATTATTTGTATATTATATTCTTTAGGGTGCGACTCTTCTTCGACAGACTTTGCATGAATGTGGGATACCTTATGCATCAGATTAATAAAAGCATGTTATGTTATTGTATCTTTTAGCAAACGACGTTCTTGGTGTATGTTATCTAGCCACTTTTTACCTTGTCACCCCCTTTAATCTAGTTGATGGACCTCAGGAGGTTTATTGAAATATCCTGTTAATTTGATTTGTCCAAAACCATGCATGTGTCCCATGACAAAAGGACTGAACGAATAGAATAAATATTATATAGCTAAAGCCGTTAAAGTAGCCTATAATTCAATTATATTGATATTTCGAAAAACCTTAATCTCAGAGCTCAAAGAGTTAAAAAGGAAAAAAACGTCGCTACACTTTAACAAAGGCATACAACTTTCAGAAAGTGATAGTTTTTTGGTGTGCAATACAATTAAGAATTTTTTCGTTCCTATACATTATTTGAAATTTTATTACCAAAAATATATATTTATTTAAACTAGACTCCTTTCTACGGTAGCCTTTCTTATTTAGACGCGGGATTTTGGGATCGCGTATATTTCAACTGGAGATTGTACTGATGCAATCATCGCAACTTAATCAAGCCAACGTATTTGTTGAATCCTGCTATTACGCCAATTTTCTCTGATTATCATCGCACCATAATCAAGTTCTATTCTCTGGGTTTCTCTGATTTTTCATAAATGAAGGTTTTGAAAACAAAATTGCAAACAATTAGCTACAATTGTGTTGAATTTCGCGACATAATATCAAAATTAGTGGTTATGCTTCAGCTAAATGGTCGCTGGAATAGCGTTGGGAGATACAAAGATTTTGATGTTGATAAAATTGTAGTCAATGAAAATTCAAATTATATTGACTTCCGCAATTCCAGAGCATCTAATGTTGATATCTCCAAAAATCATCGAAAACAAATACACTGTCAATGAACGTTGTCCTCCAATGAAAATTTAGAAGGATATGAGAGTTCGAGTGTATATGGAGACGAAAAAGGAAAACAAAAACTTAGGAATGTATTCGCTGTGTATAACAGTGCGTGATTTCGATTTGGAATGCAATATCTCTAATTCGAGCACAACTGCAGGTTTGCTCTATTTTTTCAGTGCTGATGTTTTTTCAACTGTTCTGCAATTTTACTACAAATGATCTACAATAATACTACATAACAAATGTAGTTCAACTGTTATGTCTCTACAAATATTCAGTCAAATACTGAACATACTGAGGTTTGAATAACTATACTTTTAACTGAGTGAAGGTTCATCTGATTATCATATGTCTCACGTGGTATAATTGTCAAGCAATTGTAACACAATTGGAGAAGTATCAGGAATAAAGAAGTTGATTGATAGGCCAACATCTCTGGCGATTGTGAAATATGAAAGTATCATCATAAAAGAACATACATGATCATGCCCAACTATGTCTTTTAAAAGACAAAACGGTAATTGCAAATATAATTCAGTTTTAAGTCCGGAGACGAATCCTCAGAGAACTAACCTATCTATTACAACTCTTGTCAATGCTTTTATCAATTCAAATAATTTCCAGATGCAAGATTTTTATCAGTAACAATTGAGTTTTTGTTTAACTACTTCAAATGATATTAAAAAAAACAATACGCTAAATCAAAGATAATTCAATGGTAAAAAGGTCTAGGGTATTGTTTTTCCCAATCGCCGGTTTAAGTCTTAACTCTTTTGCTATAATCTCGCCGTAATACTCTATGAGGATTATGAGCTATGGGTTATCGTAATTATCTTTCGATCAACTACGATAATTTACTATAGCATTCTCTCGAACTACTTTAGCTAACAATTTGTGCAGCTCTGAATTATCTCACCAAAGTTTCGTTATCTCTTCAATTACCCAAAACCGTTGTTGTTCAACAGTAGACTAACCTAGTATTCTCTCTCAAGCAATACAAGGCAATTAGACACAATTAATCAAGGGCCCATTCAATTAATCACTATACAAAACGTAGTTGAATAATCATATAATAAAACTAGCTCGATTATAACAAAGTTGAGTCAAAACTTCATCTAATAATTGGTTCCATCAACCCTAGATCAAATGTTTAGCTACTCATAACAAAGCACGATAAAACTACAAAATTATTCATAATGTGAAATTGCAATAAATAAAAGGAGATAGAAAAACTCTAATGTTTGGTTGATCTTCTCATACTTGTTCTTGCCTCCAAAGTAGTCTAAAAGTAAGCTTGATACTTTCTTGGGCCAGCTTCTTGATTTTATAAGGGTTTGGAATAAGTTTTTCCGAGTTACACTTTGGTCCCACAAGTTCTGGCTACTGCACAGTTCACCGCGGCAGCGGCGCGACCGTGGTGAGATCCAAACATTTTGCCTCGCGTTTGTGGCCTATCGCGGTCCCACCACGATCGCGGTTGATTAAAACCCGGTCCACTTTTTGCTTCTTTCCGCTCGGGTGCTTATTGATTGGACGTTTTCTTCACATTATTGACTCTAAAACACCCTATAGTTCTTTCTAACTTGGATTAGTCCCTGTGAAGTAAAAGAACACCAATTAGAGCATTTTGTTATCATTTGGCCTATAAAACAACAATAAAGCATGGTATAATTAGGGTGTAAATATCGTCTATGTAGCCTATTATCAACAACCCACACTTAAATCATTGCTAGTCCTCGAGCAATCCACCACACTCTATCAACGTTCCTTCCCTAAGCTTTCCCCTTAACGAATCACACCATGAAAAATTCACCAAAGTTGCACCTAGTAGTGAACAACCTTTTCCTCAAAAGTCGAATCTCTCATTCCATGCAATATTCGCACTTACTCAAACTACTCTATACAGAAGTCAAGACTTACCTTTCCTTCGTGAATCACATGCCCTCACATCACACAAGAGAGTAGTTCCACAATTAAGATTATTAAGAACAATTAGGAACTCAGATGGACAAAATTCGCTCACTCTCAAAAAGAACATTCACATGCCACAAAGATGCACCATAGGCTTGCCGTAGTGTACTACTCTACTAATCGATCCTATTCAGTCTAAGATCAATTAGGACTTCACTTGGTTGTAATGTAGGCTAAGGGATGGGTAGGATATATTTGGATATAGTGACTAACCTCCCTAAGCACTTTTAATACAATCACATTAACCTTCCAAATCATACTTATGTCAACCAGACGTTCCATCACATTTTCTTTATAACATCCCATTCCTTTAGGTGCATTTGTATCAAGCTACCACTTATCAACTACTACATTTATTCATTTATTCTCTTTTTTTACGTGGCGCTTCTTCTTTTATTCTTCCAAAACTGCACCTTTCCTCTATTTCATTGGTTCCACTCAAAAACCAAACCACCACCCCACACTTTAGCTTTTGCATATGTCAAGGCCATTCAAGTGCTCATAGGAGGTAAACGGGGTTCAAACAGATGGCTATTCAAACAATTGGGTAAGTTTCGCAATGTGGTTGCCAAAGAAACAGACTTATAGGCTCTATGGGGTTAACTACGATGTATTACATTTAGGTGGGTTTACTTTATATATCTGGCTTAACAAAGAAATGCCTATATCACTTCTAAGACTGAATGAAGCTACTATTTCGCTTTGCAAGCACACATGGCAAGTTCTAGGCATCAAATGTAAAGCATAGAATACAATACAGCTCACACACACATGGCACATGACTCACTCCAGATTGGTTTATCAAGACACTCTATTTTGAGTGTTCAAGTCCGTTACAATATACAAATTAAAGGTACTTTAGCAAGAGTCAATCATTGAGACTAGGCATTACACTCTAGTGTCGACTGTGTTCAGGTGTATTAACGCCAAGGGTTTCTTTTTCTATTTCAGGTCGTAGCCTATCAATACTAACTAAAAAATAAAAAAAATTAAAAAAAACAAAAACTACCTACACCCGGTTCAAGCTAAACCCTTGGAAAAGAACAGCGGCCAAAAGAAAAACCAAGGGGGAGTTACTACACTACCTAAAATAAAAAAAAACTTTTTGGTCTTTTCTCTAGACTAACTTTCGTCAAGAAACTGTCTAAAATATCCGTCATCAGGAAAAGTTCTTATATTCTTTTTTTTTTTGTTTGACTAATATCCCTCAAGATATCTATCGCAAGGTGTCCTTCTTTGGGATAAGTCGAAGTTAACTACATGAACCTATGATACCAAACAATCACAAAGAAAGAAAGCAACATCATACACGGTTATACAATCTTTTTACAACAATAGCCATCCCCCACCCCACACTTAAAATTTGGCATGTCCCCATATTAACAAATAAAAAGCAGAGTAGGGTAAGGGGACTTCCCTAAAGCTCAATCCTGATCAGAGATGATGCTAGGATCGAGGTGACATGCTCGTCCTAGCGCTCGAAGCCATCCCATAATCTTTTTCTCCGACTTGGCCTGTTGAGGTCAGTGACAGAAGTGCGGAGACCAGCCATTTTCTGCTCTAGGGCTGTCAGGCGGGTACTTCGGCGGGGCTGTGATGGGCCTACCTCATCAACTCTCGAAAGTGGTAGGACAACATCTTCCTCAGCATCATCATCAAATTTATCATCATCATCAACTATCACCACCTGCTCTCTTTCAATGGTAATTTTCCATCAACTCTAAGGTTTTCAAGGACTCTACCAAGACGACATAGCTTGGTGACCAGAGAAGGGAAGTAAAAAAATTTAAGTATCTCAGGTGAGCGAATGAACATCTCATCATGAAGGACCCGGGCTACATCAAAATCCTGGTAGGTCATAAGACTGTAGATAGCCGCTGCCCGTAGCCCATTGACATCATTCGTGTTGCTGGATGGTAGCAAGCGGCTATTGATAATGGTGAGCCAACACTTAGCCTCCCAAGTAAGAGACTGTTAGTTCAACGTGATCATACACTTTGTCCATATAAACTTCCTATCATGCACACATATGACATCAAGCATTGGTGCCCAATTGACCCTTGGATGATGATTTTCAATGTAGGAATCTATCTCCCCCGTGAATATCGGTAGCCGGTACACCCGGCGGATGGCCTCGAGGGACGCATTTACCTGGGTATCACATATAGTGACAACCCGATTCTCGTGTTTCGAGTAGTTAGCATAGAATTCCCTCACCACCTGCACATTAGCCTCCTCCAGTTCCTCAAAAAAGATGTCTAGCTGACACCTCCTCAACTCAGCAAAGATGTTCGAGCATTCCACTTGCAAAGCTTCTCGGTCAATATGAACGTCCGGTAACAATTTCTTCGATGCTTTGCATTGAAACTATCCTCCACCGGTTTGGATACAAACCTAGTGCGGTCAAACTGTGTCGCACTTGCTTGACCCCTAGCTCTCGAGGAACTGTCTGGCCCTGTGTTGCATCTCTTCCTAGATGGATGCCTTTTACCTGTCAAACAGAGAATTGCCTATCCGTGAGGGTGTGAGTTGTGTGAACTATGGGTGGTTACTCAGACTTCACCACAACCATGGTCACATTAGCCCTTATAATTCCATTGGGGCAATTCCACAAACACCTTTTATGCAAGACATTTTCCTTAAACATATAGCCTATATGCATACATCAATGCTTTCCCCCAAATCATGATTTGCACTTCACCATTCCACCCACAACACTAGTCTTACACCCACAAGCACACATATCTTTACAATATAGTACACATACTTCACTACACATTAGGCATAAAATCCCTTACAAAGCAAAAGGAAAATCAAAAGAAAAACTCTACGAAAAATACTACACAATTAAACATTACATTGCATAAAAACTAAAAACAAAATACAAGAAAAGAGAGGAAGAAGCTTTCCATACCTAGGATGAGTAGAGAGTGAGAGCAATGGGGGTTGGGGAAGAAGGGATATAGGAGATGGGAGTGAATTGGAGAAAAGTGAAGAAGCAAAGAAAGAAGAGGGGATAAGAGCGTTTGGTTAGGTTTAGGGAGAGAGAGAGAGGAATTTGGAAAGTGAGGCGGGTGGGCGGGGGTTATGATATTATTAGAGGGGTTAAAAAAATTAGAAAATAAAAGAATATGAAAAAAAACTTACTTGACGACGAATTGCCGCGGTCCTACTGCGGTCCTACCATGGTCGTGGTGGGTTAATAAACTTAAGGTAGAATGTTTGCGACTCACTGCGGTCGCGGTGGGTTGAGCAATTTCGAGGTAGAATGCTCGTCCATCATCGCAGTCATGGTGCGAGGAATTTTTTTTAAGGTTACATAAGAAAACAAAAACAACAACATTCGTGGGTTGCCTCCCATGCAGCGCCTGATTTAACGTCGCGGCACGATGCGGGCTCGGATCATCACTCCTCATTCGCGTACTGAGGCTCTTCCAACGTTATTATCTCTCTGTCCCCTTTCTCATATGCTATTCCAAGGTAATGTTTCAACCTTTTCCCATTCACTGTGAACTTATTCGTCCCATCTTTTGATTCAATCTCAATAGCTCTACTTGAGAATGTTTGCACCACTCTGAAGGGTCCTGACCATCAGGACTTCAACTTACCCGGAAACAATCTCAATCTTGCATTGTCTAATAACATTAGCTCTCCGGATTTGAAGTTTCAGTCCACGATGTGCTTTTCACGCATTAGTTTATCCGTTCTTTGTATAATCTAGCACTCTCGAATGCCTGAAACCTAAATTCCTCTAGCTCATGTAACCTAGTGACTCTGTTGGTACCTGCTGTCTCCATGTCCAAGTTCAACTGTTCGCAATGCCCAAAGTGCTTTATGCTCGAGCTCTACCAGAAGGTGGTATGCCTTTCCAAATACCAAATTGTACGGTGACATACCAATTGGAGTTTTTAAGGCTGTGTGGTACGCCCACAATGCATCATCCAGCTTCCTCTCCCAATCGATCCTTGTCGCATTCATTGTTTCTGTAAGGACACTTTTAATTTCCCCGTTGGACACTTCAACTTGCCCGCTCGGCTGCGGGTGGTACGGGGTGGTCACTTTATGACAAACTCCATACTTTTCCAATAGCCGTGCGAACGCTCTATTATAGAAATGGGTTCTGCCATCACTGAGTATAGCTCTCAAGGTGCCGAAATGTGTGAAAATGTTCTTCTTTAGAAAGCCTGCTACCCCTTTAGCATCATTGGTTGGGAGAGCCACTGCTTTGACCCACTTGGAGATGTAGTCAAATGCTACCAATATGTACTTGTTACCATACGAGCTGGCAAATAGCCCCATGAAGTCGATCCCCCATATGTCAAAAAGCTCCACCTCTTGAATTGTGGTAATTGGCATCTCGTGTTGGCGAAATATGTTGTCTGTCCTTTGGAATTCATCGCTACTTTTGACCCAAGCATGGGTATCCTTGAACAGAGTTGGCCAATACAAGCCTGACTCCAACACCTTAGCTGTTGTCCGAATTCCTCCAAAATGTCCACCATATGGTGAAGTATGGCAAGCCTACAAAACAGAATGTTGATCTTTCTCGGGGATACCCCGCAGGATCATGTTTTCTACACATATTTTAAATAGTAGAGGTTCATCCCAATAATAAGACCGGCAATCACGGAAGAACTTTTTCTTTTGAATAAAGGAGAGTTCACAAGGTACAATACCACTTGCTAAATAATTAGCAATATCAGCATACCACGGTGCCTCCTTCATTGTCATTGCTAGTAACTGTTCATCCAGGAGTGTCTCTGTTATATCCTCAACCTCTACCTTCTTTTCAGCTCCTTCCAACCTTGAGAGGTGGTCAACTACTTGGTTCTCTGTCCCTTTTCTATCACGGATCTCCAGATCGAATTCTTGTAACAAAAGAACCCAGCGAATCAAGTGTGGCTTTGACTCCTTCTTTTCTATCAGGTACCCAATTTCTGCATGGTCAGTGTAAACAATAACTTTGGAGCCAATCAAGTATGACCTGAATTTGTCGAATGCAAAAAAGACAACCAGCATCTCCTTTTTCGTCACGGTGTAATTGATTTGTGCACCGCTTAGCGTTCTGCTTGCATAGTAAATCGGGTGCATCAATTTATCCTTTCGCTGCCCCAAGACTGCTCCTATAGCATAGTCACTTGCGTCGCACATGAGCTCGAACGATTGCTCCCAGTTGGGTGCAACAATGATGGGTGCAGTCACCAATCTCTTCTTCAGCTCCTCAAATGCCAACCTGCAATCATTAGAAAACACAAAGGGGTGATCCTTTTCAAGGAGTTTGCATAAAGGGTTAACAATCTTGGAGAAATCTTTCATGAATCGCTGTTGATACCCAATTTTTTCCTATATATTTTCATAGGCAAAATACCTTTCAAAACAACATATATATGCATATATAAGTATATCCCAAGGTCCTATTATTTTTCTCAAATTTTTAAGATTTTAAAATCATTTTTATTGCCCTATTTTATCAAGAAAAACCCAATAAGTATTTCCAAAATTATCATTTTGGTAATTCACTTGTTGAATTCTCATATTTATGCTAAACTATAGATCAGATAATTTTGCATATTTTTATAAATTTATTTGGTATTTTTAAAGCTAAATTGCATATAATTGCAATATTAGCCTCCTTTATGATTTGATTGCATTTTTATTTATAAAAATTAAGTCCATTATTTTAAAATTAATGATTATATGTATAAATAATTTTTAGTACTTTCAATTTATTTCCAAAATTTAATTTGCTATTTTTTATAAAATAAATTGGGAAAAATGGCTATTTAAAATCTAGCCAGATCTTATTTCGATTGTAGCCTAAATTCTACCCCAATTAAGCCCAATTGAACCCCAGCCCCAATTCCTAAAATTACCTGACCCATAGCCCATCTGAATGACCCTCCCGGCTCCCCTTTAATCCAGGTCGTTGATCAAAATGATCAACGACCATATTTATTCCTTTCCTCTTTTAATCTACCAACCCCACCAACCCTAAATCATTTTCACCTACCAGACGAATCTGAACCCTCCCATCATCTCAAACTATCTCGAACCCTAGCCGCCTCCCACCACTTCCACCCTGAAAGCCACCGGAATCCATGGCTTCCAAGGCCATCGGAACCCTACACCGACCTCTTATTGCTCCTGCATGCCTGATATTTGAAGATTCAAGGCCTGACCACGACCAATTTTGGTCCAGGCTTCAATCGATTCGAGTTCCATGGCCATCTCCGGTTTTACTCCGGCGTACCATGGTTGCTCGAGCTTGATTGTGACTTCTCCGACTTAGATCGGCGATCTTTCAAAGCCTTCTCCCTACTAGGGTTCTACTAAAACCCGAACCTTTTGAGGTTTTTCTGATCCATTGTATATCTATGATTTTCCTAAGCTTTTAAACGATTTTCCTGTCTTTTCTTTCAAAAAACTACTTTCAAAATCTTTCTTTTCCGATCTAGGGTTTTCTGAAAATATTTAAATGACTCTCCGACTTTCTTTTTCTTTTTGTGCATATTTGCCTCTACTGTGTTCTTGTATTTTCTTCTACTATTGTGTTCTTGTATTTTCTTCTACTGTATGCTTCTTCCATGGTATTCTTGTCTATTTTTCTACTATATTTTTCCTTTACTGTGTTCTTAAGTGTTTCTTATTAAGTTCTGTCTACTGAGCTCTGTTTAAGTTTCTCCTAAAATTTTTTAGCACGCTTCTTCTACTGTACTTATCAGTTTTTCCATCATGTTTCGTATTAGCGTCTTCTACTCTATTTTCTTTGAATCCTTGTACTATGTTCTGCGTGTTACTTGCTATCATTGTTTTCTTATGAGCTTCTGCTGAAAGAAACATGCAAGAGGTTTCAGCTCTTCTCTGAGATCTCTGAGCCTGTTTCGATCACTTGCCTTCTCATCTTTGTACTCGACTAATGGGGGAAACCCTAGAATTTTGGGGTTCTTCCAAGTTTGGTTATGTGAGTTGTTTGAACTAGGGTTTTATTTCGAAGCCCCTAACTCTTTTAGACCAACTTCGAGTCTCTAAACTGAGTTTGGACATCCTTGTTTTCATATGATTTTGACTTTTTCTAAACTCTTCCACACTGGATTTTTCTACTGATTTTTGACAATGACACAACAATCTTCTTTCATGCTTAACATGTTTGTATGCTCCTTATAAATGATGAACTTCCCTCTAAATTGGCTTTCAAATTTGTGATTAGTTCATACCTCCCTCTGAATATGGTCTGATTGATTTCTTTCCATTGTTTGCTGATTTTCTCTGTGACTCGACCCAAGTTGAAGCCCTTCGCAGCTTTTGCGACTTAGTTCATTCATGGGTCAGTAATTACAAGATCCCTGATTTTTTGATTTACTGGTTGTTAATTGATTTTCTTACCTTATTTGTACAACCGTGTACTTCAAAACCCTGTCCTTAAATAACCTTTTATGTGTTTGCCCTTAATTACATGTTTTGCACAATGTGGTTATTCAATTTCTTTCCTTAAATTGTTTTTACCCATTTGAATCTGAATCCCTTTGTTAAGGGAAGTCTTGTGTAATTGATGCTTAATTGACAATCAGTTCCATAACTATTTTTCTTACCTTATTTCTACCTGGTTTTCTACACTCTAAAAGACACGACCCTTTTCACAAACTGAAGACAATTTAGAATCCTTCTGAACTCATACTCACACACAATAATATTCTTTTCTTGTTTGCATTGTGGACTGTTCACAAGACCTATTGCATTTTCTTTATTTGTTTCTATGAAACTGGTACGTACGGATTTAATTTTTAGCACCACAACAATGTGTATTTACTATTCGTGTGTCCATGTTTGCTTGCTATTTCTACATACCTCATCATTTAAATTGGCATGTTGATTTCCTTCTGTTTGTTTGTTATGAACCCTCCATTCCCTATTACCCCTATGTGTTTTGAGTTATGAATTAAAGCATGACAATGTGAGTTATTGTCCATGAATTAAGTTTGATCTATGATCTTAACCTCTAAACAATGTGTTCTAACAGGCCTAAGGGTGTGCCAGCATCTCCCATTGCTGGGTATGCCCATCAACCTGCCTTTTGCCTCTTACACCTCCCCCATTCCCCTATACCCGTATGTGGACTAATTTAAGCTGCTTCCCTTTTCCCTTTTCCCTTTTAGAATTCTACTTCTGCACTTGCACTCTCTCTTAGTCCTTAAGTTCTACCCCCCTCTTGTGAGCCTTGCCTTGGGACCTTGAGTTCCCTCTGAACTTGGACACCTGAGGGCTGGCTTTTCCATACTACACTATGTCTTAATATGGTAATACATTTGGGTGTAAGCACTGCCCGGAGTTCATATGAGACTCTTAGGGAACTTTGACACACCCCAAATAGGAGAAAGGCTTTGAAATATGATCTCTTGGAGTTGGTTTACTTCATACTTCAGACAAGAAGTCTGAATCAGGCTCTCCTTGGTTTTACTTTTAATTTCTGATGTATCTTCTTTAGTTTACTTCTTTTTCTAGGCTATAATAACTTTGTAATAAAACACCAGGGGATGGCTAGTGAAAAAGGGAGGGGTAACCATGCATGCAAAGTTGTAGATATCCTGCCCATAGGAGTTTTTAAATTTCTGCACTCTCATATAGATAACTTGCCTACAGGTTATTTCTGAATTTCTGCACTCTCATATGTAGATATCCTGCCTATAGGAGTTTTTGAATTTCTGCATCTCTCATATAGATACCATATCTGTAGGAATTCTGCATTCCCTCACATAAATACCATGCCTATAATTACCTGGAAATCTGAATGCTGCATATGCATATAGAAAATATGCCTATAGGTCTTTCTGAATACTACATATCCATTCTTCATTAGGCAATCATGTTTATAGGTCTTAAATAATCAACTGCAATTAGACATCATGTCTATAGGCTCTAAACGAACTTCAGTACCTAGATATTATGTTTATAGGATTTCTGCATTTTTACTATATCTGTAAGAGTGACTAAAATCAACATGCATAGAAAGCATGTCTATAGGAGTTATTAATCAAGTCCGAGTCATTTCACTCACTTATAAGTTTAAAACCAGTAATAATGACGACCATCAGTTGCAGAACTTATGATCTCTTGCTAAAACTTGCCTTCTTTAATAACTGACAAATTTCTTAAATCAGTATGTATTCAGTTTATTTCACCATTTCTGAAATCAGTAGATATCATGCCTATAGGTCCTCTTCCAACATCTAGACAAGCCTTAGGGCTAAAATTATAAATTGAATCAGAGTGTATTAGCTACAACCCGCAGGCATGCCTCATTCGGGCTTCTTATATGAACTATGTAATAAATCAGTCTGCCTCAAACTTTAAGTTTTAATTAGACCTTAAACAATATGTGTAAGTCATTCTAATCACTTGCTTTCTCTGTTTAAAGGAGGTGTATTTGAGCCTTTTAATTAGACCAGAAGCAAAATATCTGCAGCTTCACCAAAAATCCTAAACTCTCCGTCAACAATCCGAAATCACCCCGAGGCCCCCGGGTCCTCAACCAAAAGCATCAACATATCCCAAAACCTTATTCAAACTTATACCAATCTTCAAAACACCTCAACCAACACCGAATCAACCAAAATACATTGAATTCAAGCCTAAGTTTCCAAAATCTTTCGAATTTTACTTTTAATCAAAATCCCAACCAAACCATGTTCGAATGATCTGAAATTTTGCACACACATCCCAAATGACACAACAGAACTACTGTAACTCTCAGAATTCTATTCCACCCCTATATCAAAATCTCACCTATCAACCGGAAAATGCCAAAAATCTAATTTCTCCAATTCAAGCCTGTTGATACCCAAATTTTTCCTATGTATTTTTCATATACAAAATGCTTTCAAAACAACATATATATGCATATATAAACATACCCAATTGTTTTAATATTTTTATAATTTTTTAAATCTTATTGTCTATTTTAGCAGTACAAAATCCATAATTATTCTCAAAATCATCAATTTGGTGAATAAATTATTTTTATTCTCATATTTATACCAAGATATAGTTAAAGTAATTTTGGCATTTTTTTACTAATTTATTTGGTATTTTAAATCCAAATTGCATATAATTATAATTTTAGCCTACTTTAAGATTTAATAGCATTATATGATTGTAAAATTGGTTCTAGTATTTTTTAATTAATATTTATATATTATAAACTGGCTTATTACTCTTAATTTTCTTTTAAAATCATTTTTACTATTGTTTATAAAATAAAGGGCAAAACTAGCTATTTAACATTTAGCCTCATCCCATTTCAATTATAGCCTATTTACATTTCAATTTTAGCCCTTAAATTGACCCAATCCTAACCACAGCTGGACTGGCCCAATTTCAATTTTAACCCAACCGATAACCCATTTCAAATGACCTAACCCGGTTCCCCACCTACCCTCTTAAATTTAGGCCGTTGATCATTCAAGATCAACGGCCATTATTCACCCTTCCATAATTAAACCTAAAGGACTACCCTAATTCTCCCATTTCCATCTCTTAGCCTCCTTTTAATCCCATCATTTCTCAAACTCTCTCAAAGTTCTTCGGAACCCTAGTCGACTTCCACCCTTTTCAACTGTTACTCCATCGGAATCAATGGCTTCTCAGGTCATGGATTGCCTGTACTCACCCCCCTCCACCATTAGACCTTGGTGTTCGAAGCATTGAAGATTGACCTTGATGGTTCTCCTTAATATCCTCTCAAATCTATAGTTCTATGGCTTCTCTGGCATGCTCTGGCGTATCCAAAGCAATAGAGCCTGTTTCTAACTCAACCGACTCTGGATCGGACTTTCTTTCAAACCTTTCTCATTTCCAGGGTTTCTCTGAAATCCTAAGCTATTCGAGGTTTTTCTCTATTTGTTTATCTTAGATATATGCTATATTTATGTTCTACTAGACTTTTAAAGTGTTTTCCCTAAAATTTTCTTTCAAAAATTGCTTCTCTTCGATTTAGGGGTTCTGAAGGGTTTTCAAAACATCTTTCTGATTCTTCCTTTTCTTTTCCTTATGTGTGTTTGTCTATATTAGCTCGTGTGTTTTCTTTTCTACCAAGCATATGTTGTTCTTCTGTTTTCTTTCTACTACACATGACTCTTCTGTACCTTCGTACTCTACTGTGCCTCTAGATTAGGCTCGCATGTTAATATTTGTTATGTTTTCCTGCATGTTCTTTGCTATACTTTCCAGTATTCTTCTACTGCATGTGTTTCTTGCTGGTTTCTTTAACTTTGTTTGCTTTACTGGACTTTTGTTTGAGTTCTAAGCATGTCTCACCACTATTTCTTAATCTTATATCACCCTTCTTCTATTTTGAAATTTCTTAAGTTCCGACTTTTCTTAAATATGTTGTTTATGCTCTTTAAATCAACTTTCTTTCTTTGTTGTTTCAAACTTGCTATCATACCTGTTTGTTTCTCATGAGTCTCTGAAAGAGACCTCTGGGCCTACTTCAATGGCTTGTCCTCTCATCGCTGTATCAAATTCAAGTTGAAACCCTAGGATTTGGGGTTTTTTCTTGGCAAGTTTGATTTGGTGTTTGGACTTGGGTTCTATGGTGTTTGGACTTGGGTTCTACTTTGGAACCCTGAACTCCCAGACTCATGCTGAGTCTATAAATTGGATTTGAACTTTTTTGTTATGAATCTGAACCTTCCTATGCTAGTCTCTTCTAATTAGCATGACAACTCCTTCTTGTTTGATATTTGTGTGCTTTATGTATGAGAAATTCTTCTTTCAAAAAAGGTTTTGCCAGCTATTGATTAATTTCGAATCCCTTTTAATAGGGTTTGACTGATTGTTGCTGATTTTCTTTAATTGAACCTTCTTTACCTTTTCCCGACTTGGTTCATTCAAACAAAGCCTGCAATTTTGATTTTACCGGCTGTTTGATTGATTCCCTTTCCTTATTTTTCACAAACTGTGTACCATTGGACTTTTGCCTTAAATAAACCATGTGTATTTACCCCTCTTGTGTTACTTTGGAAAAGATTTAATCAAATTCTTTCCTTAGTTGTCTTCTACCCGTTTGAAATCAGAATCTCTTAACTAAAGGGAGACTTTATGTGATTGATTGCAGAACTATTATCATACCTTTTTTTTTTACTTGCTTTCTGCACTACAAAAGGGGACTACCCTCCTGCACTTTGACACTTCTAATTGAATAATTATACACCTACACCTCCAATTTTACAATTACAATACTCTTTTATCTTCTGAGATCTCTTGGACTGTTTGCTTGCAATTTGATTTACAAGACTTCTGCTTTTTCTCTTCTTATTTCCTGAAACTGGTATGTCTGATTTAATTTCAGCCATCATCCCAATATGTTTACTTACAGCTTCTGCAATCCTGTTTGGTTTACTATCCATGCTCAGTGATTAATATTAACTATGCATGTTCTTTTCTTACATCTGTTCCTATTGTGAATCCCTACCCCTTACTCCCTTCTATGTGTTTGAGTTAAGGTTCAGGCATGACAGTGTCCAAATTACTGCTCATGTATGGACCTGATCTTTAATGGATCCTAGCTCCCAATAAATGTGGCTAACAGGCTGGGCAGGGGTGTGCCAGCACTCCTAATTGCTGGGCATGACCACCAGCCTGCATTGGACTTCCCTAAATACCCTCTATGCACTTGCACTCTCTTAGATTCTATGTTCTGCACCCCTCCTACGAGCCTTGCTTTGGGACCCTGAGTTCCCTCTGAACTTGGACATTTGAGGGCTGACTCTTCCGTATTGCACTTTGCTTAATTCTGCAATATATTTGGGGTGTAAGCACTGCCCAGAGTCCACCTGAGACTCTTAGGGAACCCTGACACATCCCAAATAAGAGAAAGGCTTTGGAAATCTGATCCTGGAAGTTGGTTCATCTCATAACGTTAGACCTTGAGTCTGAATTAGGCTCCTTGGTTGTAGTTTAAATTTCTGATGTAATTTTACTTTTTCTTAATTCATTCTGGTATGTAATATTTTGTAATAGCTTATGGTGTTTTAGTAAAAGGGGAGGGTCACTCATGTATGCATACAGTTAGACATCATGATCTTAAGTATTTATTCCTGCAATCACAGCATGCTGCACTTATACATTCCATATAGAGATCCTGACAATAAGATTCTGCACTTATGCATTTCATATAGAAATCCTGCCTAAAGTTTCTTTATTTCATATAGAAATCCTGCCTATAGTTTCTACATATCATATAGAAATCATGCCTATAAGTTTCTGCACTTCTGCATATCATATACAAATCCTGCCTGTAGGTTTTTTCTGCATTTCTGCATATAGAAATCATTATTATATGTTTTTTGCACATCCGCATGTACATCTATCATTAGGCAAACAGTTATAGGTTAAATAATAATCAATTGCATTCTAGATACCATGTCTATAGGAATCCTGCACTTTCGTAATCATTTTAAAATCAACAACTCTTAGAAAGCATGCCTACATGAGTAATTAACTGAATCTAGATTAGCGACAAGTCTAAAATCAGTAGTAATGTCGCTTAATATCTGTAGATCTTATTTTTTTTTTAATCAGTAAGCCGTATTTAAAATCAGAGTAAGCATTGTTAGATATCATGCCTATAGGTTTCACCTAGGCCAGCCATTAGGTAATTAATTAACTGTATCAGTCTCTGATAATTACAACTAAAGGTGGCCTAATTCGGACTTCTCATCTGAGAAATATGTGATAAATCAGCCTGCCCTATGCTTTAAATTTAATTTTGACCATAACCAGTATTTGTAAATCGTGCTAAACAATCTATTTCTTTAAGTGAGGAGGCCTGTTTGAGCCTTTTTTAACTGCTATGTGTTCTCCCATACCTGCCTTATATGTTTTGATTGTCACCCCTAGAATTTTATCCTTTTAAAACTCTGTAGAGCCAAATCTCCCTTCCCTTTAGGACTAGTAGTACCAAATGCCTCCAGGATTGATAGGATTGGGGCGGGTACTAGCATGCAATAAGTAATGATACTATTCTGCGCTTAATATCTTAACGGGGTGGGAAAGGGTAGATATGGCTACGATGACCGGTGCGCTAATATCATGGGTAACTTCTCTTCTGAGGAGTGATTACCAGGTATTGCATTGATGTGATCCATATTGTTTGTAAACCCAGGACCCTCTTTCCTTTTAACTTGTTTTATTTTTGTTCGAACTATTCCCTTAAAATTTCCGCTTTCTTTATTTTCCTCAAGCTTTCCATTTACTTGTAATAGTATGTGAAAATCCCCCTTCTATTTGAGACCTTTATTTGCTTACTTGTTATTAAAGTCAAAATTGTAGCATGGCCGGAAACCAGACTAGTGGATCTTGAGGGGTGCCTAACACCTTCCCCTCGAGATAACTTCTAGCCCTTACCCAAACTCTGGTTTTCTAAATCAGAACCCTCTTGGTGTCCTAATTTACTTAATCATTAGGTGGCGACTCTTCAATCAAAAACCCAATTCCCTAAAGGGAATGAGTTGTCCTCCAAAATATCATAAACCCGATTTCGTGAGAAAAAGGGGGCGCGACAGCATGGCGACTCTGCTGGGGATTTTCGTTAGGCTTTTACCATTTCATGTTACTTGTGACTTTACTGCTTCTTTATTGCCTTTATTTCTCCTTCTACTACGAAACTGACTTGGCTCTTTGTTTCTTTTCTTTAATGCTTTCTTTTACCACTTTCCTTTAATACTGTTGTAATTATGAGCAATTATTGTAATCATTAATTTATGAACGTGCAAATACATGACAACTTGTTTAATTCTTGTAACTGCATATTCAATATATAAAATACCATAGCAACGCTTATAATGAGTGGTTGCTCTCTTTCGATGTTATTACCCCTAAATTTGGCAAAGACGTATTTGCGATAAAACTAGTCGATCAACGGTGTAGTCGACGGTTCCGTTCCTTTCCCTCTTGAGTTGTCCGCTCAGGGGTACCGGTCTAATACCCCATAGAAACCTCCGCTCAAGGGTACCAGTCTAATACCCCATAGAAACCTTACTCTGTTCAATTGTGCATGCATCACTGTCAAACCTAGCCGAGTCAATTATGTTGTCTGCATGACGACTCTTTAAGATAGCCTTGTCCAAAGTCCACTGGGTTTCTTTGAACCCAAACGAACACTATCACGTCTGTGCATTTATTTGGAAAGCTAAATAATGCTTATGCCAATTATTGATATTTAAATAGTCGAGTCTGGCGGGGGTAAGGGCCTAACACTTTTGTTTTGCAGAAAATGAGGCATGAGGTCCCCAGATTCGGCATGGTAACCAACATTAACCCAAAGTTGCTAAGCTGGTGGGAAGACCTTCACTTCAGTGATCAGACTCTTGTCTACAAATATTTGGGAAATTTGCCTTCTCTTTTGGAAATCCAACCCAACAACAAAATCATAGAGGCTGCAACTCTATTATGGGATGGCAATAGGTCCGTGTTCCACTTCGGGGACCTTGAAATGACACCTAGAGGAAATAGGAGGACTACCTGGTATCCCATGGGAGACTCCGGGTTTGCTTATGTCTAAAAATCGCAAGGGTAGAGGTTTTCTCAAAATGATGGGGCTAAAGAAGAATCCAGACTTGACCTGTTTGAAGGATTCCTACATTCCTTTCGACTATCTATACGAAAGGTACGATCATAGCAAGTCCTACCGTACTTACCCGGATGAATTCGACCTCACATCATTGGGGCATATCTACCGAAGGGTCTTCATCTTTATGTTCTGCAATTTAGGGATGATAGTGTTTCCTATGAAGAAGGCTAGGATCCATACCAGACTAGCCATGGTCACCAAAACTTTAATGGAAGGAATTGGCGGGCAGCCATTTAGCATAGTACCCATGATTATTGTAGAGATGTACCGAGCCCTAGAAAAGTGTCAACGAGGGGCCAAACACTTTGAGGTTTGTAACTTACTACTCCAACTCTAGCTCATGGAACACCTCCAAAAGGGTGAATATCGATAAGAGATTCTGCGTAGGGATTGGCGAATGCACTATATACCTAACATGTTTGCTCAACTAGAAGATGCCAAAGGGTGGGTAGAGTTGTTCGAAAATTTGAAAGAGGACCAGGTACAATGGATGTTCGAGTGGTTCCCACTGGAGAATTCATCACCCGATCTAGGGATGCACCATTCCTAATACTTATCGGTTTAAGGGGGCCCTACCCTTACGTTCCTCTTCGAGTCATGAGACAGGCAGGAAGGAAGCAGGTTATACCAAGGGTCGAAAAAATGAGTCACTTTAGGGCCGACTTTTAGGATGACGATAGTCCTTACAAGTGCCAAGCTCAACGTATGTGGCACTACAAAATCATCATGGAAAGAGATATTATTAAGCCGGACAGGTACCATGATGGTTATACCCCATACTATCCAAGCTGGTTGGAAGACGATCATAATGGGTTAGGACAAATCGGGTTTTTCCGAGGTCACAGGATCATCGATGAAAAGGCTGAAGTACAGGTTAAGTACAACCAATTACGCAAGAGGATTGGGGAATGCAAAAGTGAGCACCGGGGAATTCAAGAAGCCTACCAAAAGTTGATTGAAGAGTGGAAAGACATGGCTGTCAGGGC
This sequence comes from Nicotiana glauca, assembly GCA_026770625.1. Lineage (NCBI taxonomy): Eukaryota > Viridiplantae > Streptophyta > Magnoliopsida > Solanales > Solanaceae > Nicotiana > Nicotiana glauca. The sequence continues at coordinate 33,415 of MU724584.1, forward strand.
CAACAAGCGACTGGGATACTTGGAGTGGGGTTTGGTAGAGCTAGAAGGGAAATTCATCAAGAGGATCGAGGACTGCCAGAATGCTGAGGGAAACGAAGGTGGACACCTGGCTAGAGCTTACTTGTTGCTGGGACTTCGTGAGCTGGTGAAGCTGTTAGATGGAGCTAAAGATGCCGAGTCTGGGGAAGGTCCTTCTGGGACCGAGTAGTTAGGATTCCTTTCTTTGCTTTAAATGTAATAAGGCCAATGGCCATTAGTGACATTTTATCTTTCGCTATTTTATTGTCGTTTTTGGATTCATCTTATTTTTATCAATAAAATGAGGCATTTAGCATTATAAGTTCTCCAAATCAACTTGTCACTAGGCCTACCTCGGGCACAAAGAGGCTCCTAAATTAGGACACGAATTATATCCCCGCACATGTGTTTAAATATCATAACTTCTTTTTCTTACGATCCTCACTAACTTGTTACCTTTTTGTTTTATTCCCCTCCCCAAAGGTTAGTTTGTGCACTCTGGCATCGTCATCATACTCCACAAGATCCAAGGGCCCTCCACCTACTCCTCCTCCTAGTCTCGTCAGAAACTGGAACAAGGGGAAAATGGAAGATTTGAGCAACATCAGAAAGGAGAACTCAGAGGTTACTCAGGGTATTCAGGTTTCCAAGGAAGGTGCCTCCCAACTCGAGTAGAAGTTGTTGAAATTTCAAGAAAAACTGGACCAAGTTCAGAACTTGGCAAGTTTGTCGTTTTCCCTCACTATCCCAGATGTCAACTTTCCTAACACTCAAAACCCCACACCTCCACAAAACATCCCGAACCCACAAAATCAACCCGCTCCCCACCACCACTGTAACACTTGCCACACTTTCAACAATACCCTACTTCTTATCCGTGAACTACTGAACTCCATAAATGATCATCCCCACACTCACCACAATAGCCCCATCTATGTGGAAACCATACCACACCCCATTCAACTCGTCTCAGGCACACCTGAGTCTGGTGACAAAGACTCTCTTATCAGGAATCTGGCTGCAGAACTCAAGAAGCTGACTAGCCGAGTTCAGGGTATTGAAGGAAACAAGAGGATCGAGAGATTGAATTACGAAGACCTTTGTATTCAACCAGATGTGGAACTTACCGAGGGGTACAAACCTCCCAACTTCGATATGTTTGATGGCACCGGGGATCCAGAGTCCATTTGAGGACATACTGTGACAAGCTGGTTGGAGTAGGAAAGGACGAAAAGATTTACATGAAGATCTTTATGAGAAGACTGAAAGGAGATGCTCTGTCTTGGTACATTAGCCAAGACCCGAAGAAGTGGTCGAATTGGGTAAGTATGGCATCCGATTTCATGGACAGGTTCAGATTTAACACGGAGAATGTGCTAGATGTGTTCTACATCCAGAACTTAAAGAAGAAGCCTACGGAGATATTCCGTGAGTATGCTACTCGTTGGAGATCAGAAGCTGCTAAGGTCAGACCAACTTTAGAAGAAGAACAAATGAACAGGTTTTTCATCCGAGCTTAAGACCCGTAGCACTACGAGAGGTTGATGCTAATTGAAAGCTAGAAATTTTCTGACATCATCAAGCTGGGGGAGAAGATCAAGGAAGGTATTAAAAGTGGTATGGTCACAAACCTTGAGGCATTGCAGGCTACCAACAAGGCTCTATAGTCTGGTGGCACATCCAAGAAAAAAGATGTAAGCGCCGTGATGGTTGCACAGAGAACAAAGTCCCCAATAAAATACCAAACCTACCCAATATCTCCTCTCACATATCAACCTATCCCAAATTACCAAGCACCCTCGCCTTCTTACCAAGCTCCTACTTACCAATGACCTCCGCCTACTTCACCTAGATACTCCTAACCTGCACATGTCTACCAAGCCTACAACACCCAACAAGCCCACTATCAATCACCTCCCCCTTGCCAGAACTTTCCTAGACAACGACCAAACTTCGATCGCAGACCTCCCAATTAGTATACTGCCATTGCCGAACCTATCGACCAGCTATATGAAAGGCTAAAAGCTGCTGGTTATGTCACCCCTATCCCTACCATAACCCCCGAAAACCCCTCCTAATGGGTTAACCCAAACAAAACTTGTGTATACTATTCCGGCATGAAGGGGCATACCATTGATGAGTGCCACTCTCTGAAGGATAAGATCCAAGATTTGATTGAGAACAAGATTATCATGGCAAAGGAGCCTACTCTGAATGTCCCAATAACCCTCTACCAGACCACAAAGTTGGAGGCGTTCACATGATTGAGATAGAAGATGATTGGGACCCCAAGTGATTGATCGGGTTGATAGCAAAAGGTGACGAGCCAAAGAAACCAATAGTCACCCTTAACCCTATTTTGGTCCAGATTCAGCCTTTTTAAGACGCCGAGGTGAACATGTCCATACCACTTGATCTTGAAACACCATCCTCCGCAAAGACGCCAACACCAATTGAGATCAAGTTTGGGTCCCCGAAGATATCTGTACCATTTGAGGTTGCTGTATTACCTCCCAAAGCAAAGGTACACATTTCGGTAACGATGATAGTCGTAACACCATTCCATATAAAGGCCATACCATGGGATTACACAACCGAGGCAAGGAGGAAAGAGAAAGCCAAATACGAAGTAGTTACGACACAGGGTATGACAAGAACTGGTAGGGTTTATACTCTAGAACATCTAGCTGAGTTGAGTAAGCAGGCCTCTGGATGGCCAACCGTCACTGAAACTGGGTCTGATGATCTCTGGAGAAAGATACAAGCAAAGGAGTACTCAGTCATTGATCAACTAAACAAAACACCAGCCCAGATCTCTATCTTAGCTCTACTATAAAGCTCTGACATACATAAGAATGCCTTATTGAAGGTGCTAAGCGAGGCATATGTACCCAACAACATCATTGAAGGAGAAATGGCAAATATGGTAGGGCAAGTATTGGAGAGTCACAAAATCACTTTTCATGAAGATGAGCTGCCACCAGAAGGGCTGAGCCACAACAAGGCATTGCACATCACTGTGCAATGCGAGGATTATTTCATCACCAGAATCTTGATTGATGAAGGGTCCAGCCTCTACATTTGTCCGTTGGTAACACTTAGAATGTTGGGAAAGGGTCTGTATGAGATCAAAGACGGGGCCATCAACCTCAAAGCCTTCGATGGTTCCCAAAGGTCCACTATTGGGGAGATTGGCCTGTGTTTACAAATGAGGCCTACTTGGTTCGATGTTGACTATTGGGACGACATTGGATTCATGCTGCTGGGGCTGTAGCATCAACCCTACATCAGGCAGTGAAATTTGAATGGAATCACCAAGAGGTGATTATTCACGGCGATGGTAGCAATCACATATATACAGTCGCCAGACCATCTTAGCAATCAGAGGAAGAAGAAAGATAGGCGGAGAAACCTACCACCACATCGAGCAAGTCAATGTCATTGACAAAGATAAATGGTGGGACAACAAGATTGAAAGCATACTGAACTGGTGTGGGTATGAACCAAGCAAAGGACTCGGTAAGAATATCCAAAGGATTGCTAAGCCCATCAAGCTGAAGAAACATGGTACCACCTTTGGTTTGGGATATGAGTATACTTGGGAGGAGTTCAACCACCGGTCGCCACCATGGCATAGTCCTTATTACCCGCTGGAACAACCGATACCTCGCTTGGAGCATACTTTTCAACCAGCCGATGTTATATAGGGTTCGGAAGAGGAAGAAGCACTGGCATCAATGAGGAGTTTGTTTTTGGAAGATGATAACATGGACTGTTGTGTCATTTTCGAGGAGGAAGGGGAGGAAGGACCTTCCATACAAGATGTGAGCCGAGAGCACCTCAACAATTGGTCCCTCAGAACCACCAGAGCCCGGAAAGCTTCTGGGTAGCAAGGCTGAACAAAGCACCATGCATTAGATTTTATTTTTTCGCTAGTTGACTCTCTTCTTGCATTTTTGATTTTTAAATAAAAACTCAAATGTTCAACACTATTATGAAATCTATCAAAGCACTCCAGTTTCTTACTGTTATTACTTTCTCTCGTTTACTTTATTTACAATATTACTATTACTTATCTTGATAAACCAACGACTGCGACACGCAATGAGATAACACAACAAATAGATATAGACTCAGAGGAAGATGATATACCAGAAGAGGTTGTTAAAGAGGTTGAGGATTTTGAGAATAGACCTAACTCCAACCTAGACGAAACTGAGATTGTTAACTTGGGAGATGCAGAAAATATCAAAGAAACTTGCATCAGTGTTCATTTGTCACCAGCGGAAAAGGAAGAATATACAGAATTTCTAAGGGAATATGAGGATATATTTGCCTGGTCGTATGATGACATGACTGGTTTGAGTACGTCTATTGTGGCACACAAACTGCCAACTGATCCGACATGTCCACCAGTAAAGCAGAAGCTCAGGACGTTCAAACCTGACATGAGTTTGAAAATCAAGGAAGAAGTCACCAAGCAAGTCAAGGCTAAGCTTCTCAAAGTAGTAGAATATACAACATGGTTAGCCAATATCGTGCCAGTACCGAAAAAGGATGGGAAGGTCAGAGTCCGTGTTGACTATCGGGATCTCAACCGAGCCATTCTAAAAGATGACTTTCCCTTGCCGAACATACACATCCTGATCAACAACTGCGCCAAGCATGAGCTGCAGTCATTCGTTGATTGTTTTGCTGGGTATCATCAGATCTGGATGGATGAAGAAGATGCTGAGAAAACATCCTTCATTATACCATGGGTATGTACTGTTACAAGATGATTTTGTTCGGGTTAAAGTATGCTGGGGCCACCTACATAAGGGCCTTGACTATCATTTTCCATGATATGATACAAAAAGAGATCGAGGTATATGTAGATGATGTCATCATCTAGTCCAAGAAAGCCACTGACCACATGGAAGATTTGAGAAAATTCTTCAAAAGACTGAGAAGGTACAACCTGAAACTGAATCCCGCCAAGTGTGCATTCGGGGTTCCTGCTGGAAAACTACTTGGTTTCATTGTGAGTTGCCGAGTAATAGAAATAGATCCATCAAAGGTCAAAGCCATTCAAGAATTGCCACTGCCAAAGAACAAGAAGGACGTAATGAGTTTCTTGGAGAGACTTAACTATATCAGCCGGTTCATAGTTCAATCGACTGTCATCTGTGAGCTAATCTTTAAGATACTGAAGAAGGACGCCGCTAAAAAATGGACTGATAACTGTTAGAAAGCCTTCACAGAATCAAGGAGTACCTGTCAACCCCACCAATTTTGGTCCCGACCGAGCTGGGCAGACCTCTATTGCTCTACCTTGCAGTATTGGATGGAGCATTCGGTTGTGTTCTGGGATAGCATGATGAAACGAGGAGGAAGGAGCAAGCCATCTATTATCTCAGCAAGAAGTTCACCCCTTACGAGGCCCGATTTTCTTCATTGGAATGCACCTATTGCGCTTTGACTTGGGTAGCCCAGAAACTGAGGCACTATTTCTGTGCCTACACTACATAACTCATATCAAGAATGGATCTGCTGAAGTACATCTTTCAAAAGCCCATGCCCACTAGTAAGCTGGCCAAGTGGCAGATCCTGTTAAGTGAATTTGACATTGTCTATGTGACCCAGAAAGCAATCAAGGGACAGGCATTAGCGGATCATCTTGCTGAAAATCTCGTAGGCGGAGAATACAAACCCCTAAAAACATATTTCCCCGACGAAAAGGTATCCTTCATAGGAGAAGACGTTACAGAATCCTATGATGGCTGGAGAATTTTTTTGACGGAGCCGCAAATTTCAAAGGATTGTTCATAAGAGCGGTCCTAATATCAGAAACCGGCCAGCATTATCGGCTGTCTGCAAAACTCAGATTCTCGTGTACCAACAACATGGCGAATATGAAGCCTGCATCCTAGGGCTCAAGATGGCCATTGGCATGAACATTCAATGAGTTGCTGGTAATTGGGGATTCAGACTTGCTTATACATCAGGTCCAAGAAGAATGGGCAATTAAGAACTCCAAGATACTCCCATATTTGCATCATGTACAAGATTTGAGGAAGAGGTTCACAAAGATAGAGTTTCGGCATATTCCTAGAGTCCAGAATGAGTTTGCCGATACATTGGCTACCTTATCATCTACGATTCAACATCCAGATAAGAACTTTATAGATCCCATTTCGGTAAAGATTCATGATCAGCCAACTTACCGTGCGCATGCCGAGGATGAAGCGGACGGAAAACCCTGGTTTCATGATATCAAGGAATACTTGGCGAAAGGAGAATACCCAAAGCTTGCCAATCCCACTTAGAAACGCACACTGCGGAGGTTATCTAACAATTTCTTTCACAACAGAAGAATCCTGTACAAGAGGACTCCTGATTTGGGATTACTAAGGTGTGTCGATGCAAAGGAAGCATCTAAATTGCTAGAAGAAATCCATACTGGAACTTGTGGTCCATATATGAACGGTTTTGTCTTAGACAAGAAGATACTTCGGGGTGGTTATTTTTGGATGACTTTGGAAACGGACTGCATCCAATATTTCCGAAAGTGCCATTGCTGTCAGATACTTTTAGACATGATAAAGGTGCCTCCAAACGAGCTTACTGCAACTAGCTCGCCATGGCCATTTGTCGCTTGGGGAATGGATGTTATCGGACCTATTGAGCCCGCCGCATCAAATGCGCATAGGTTCATTCTAGTGGAAATTGATTATTTCACCAAATGGGTTGAAGCAGCATCATACAAAGCTGTGACTAAGGAAGTTATGGCAGACTTTTTCTGCGATCGCATTGTTTGCCGATTTGGGATTCCAGAATCGATCATCAATTATAATGGTTCAAATCTCAATAGTGACTTGATGAAGGTCATGTGTGAAACCTTCAAAATCCAACACAAGAATTCTACAGCTTATAGACCTCAGATGAATGGAGCCGTAGAAACCGCCAACAAGAATATCAAGAAGATACTGAGGAAAATGATAGAAAAGCATAAGCAGTGGCATGAGAAGCTATCATATGCTTTATTGGGGTACCGTACCACAGTTTGCACATCAACTGGGGCAACCCCCTATACGCTAGTTTATGGTACTGAGTCAGTCATTCCTACCGAAGTAGAAATTCCCTCCTTAAGGATCATATAGGAAGCATAACTCGACGACACAGAATGTTCAACTTTATCAGAACAGAATGTCCAGAGCGTTCAACAAAAGAGTCAAACCGAGACAGTTTACACCGGGTCAGATGGTGTTAAAGAAGATTTTTCCACACCAAGATAAAGCCAAAGGGAAATTCTCTCCCAACTGGAAAGGTCCTTACAAGGTTCACTGTGTTTTGATAGGAGGAGCTCTCATACTTGCAGAAATGGACGGAGAAGTTTGGCTGAAGCCGATCAATTCAGACGCAGTCACACGATACTATGTGTCGCATTTACGATTTCCTTGTATGATGTAATTTGAACTATGCCTGACCTGATTCCCGTTTAAGAGGGGATACATAGGCAGCCCTATGGTTTTGGTCACAATTCAATAAAACTTTCATTTTCCCCCCGCTATTGGAAACTGGGGCAGAATGTTGAGGAGGACCCTCAAAATTTTGAAGTCGATTTCAGCCATTTATTGCACGTAGCCATCAGGAGCAGCAACCCAGTAAACTGAGGCAGAATTTTGAGGAGGACCCTCAAAATTTCAGAGCGATAAAGGTTGTAATATCTTGAACCGCGCCGCAGTCGTCGGTTCATCTAAAGAAAACTATTCTCCATTATGTATTTATGTTATGTTTTTACTAAAACATGCATAAGTATTATCAAAATTTCTTTGTTTAGCAATGCTACCCCAATGATACACAACATCACTGAGAACAGAGCCGAGCATGACAAGCAAAGTCCACGGGGATACAAACTAACCTTCTCCCTTTACAAAACTCACGATTTTGGATGCAGGCACCTAAGTCGAAAAATCATCAGATATATCTATACACTCACACTTCTCGAAAATACAACTCTCAGAACCATCACCTATCTACAATTGCTATCCATACACAATATCCCTAACAGCCACAATATCGCAATCAGCTATCAGCTATAAGGCTATCAGCTAAGAGATTTTAGTACTATTCGCTTTTCACTTCTCTGCATTGAAATATCGCCACTTTATTTTCTTACATGACTAAAATATCGCCGCCTTTATCTAAACTCTACATAGGCTGAAATATCACCACCTTTTAAAATCCTGCATTGGCTGAAACATCGCCACTTCATTTATACCTTGCATTGGCTGAAAGATCGCCACATTTTGCATTTTCATGGGCTGAAATATCGCCACCTTTTAAAATCCTGCATTGGCTGAAAGATCGCCACTTCATTTATACCTTACATGGGCTGAAATATTGCCACCTTTTAAAATCCTGCATTGGCTGAAAGATCGCCACTTCATTTATACCTTGCATTGGCTGAAAGATCACCACCTTTTTCATTTTCGTGGGCTGAAATATCGCCACCTTTTAAAATCCTGCATTGGCTGAAAGATCGCCACTTCATTTATACCTTGCATTGGCTGAAAGATTGCCACCTTTTGCATTTTTATGGTCTAAAAGATCGCCAACTTGTCCAAAGGCATCATTGTTCGGAGGCACCCTTTTCATAGCCCGAGAACGCCATGCCTTGGCCTGAGGACCCCACTCTTATCTCTTGCATATAATTATTCAAAGGCGTCATGGTTCGGAGGCATCATTCTCATAGCCTAAGAACATCATTTCATAGCCTGCAAATCCTTTATTATATGCTTCATGGCCCAGGACGTCATCTTAACCGTCCAAGGACAGCATTCATGGTCCAATGGGAACTTGCATCACGTTTAAGTTTATGCACAATATATGTTCATATTGCTCAGTTGCAGGTACACCGGCTCACAACGACCGTCTCAGCAGGAGCGATCCCGCTCCGGTTCCTATATCCTACTGGATTTTGACCATCCTTCGCATCCGTTCTTAGAAAAATCTCCTCCGGCATATTCTGTCGATGGGTTCCGAACTACATATGGCCTGATTCGTGTAAAACTAGGGATATGTAGGCAGCTCAGGAACCAAAGCTCGGTCAAATTCTTCAAACCATTTCAGTCAAATTGTCCATCACATCTTTACCCAACAACTCTTTCATCCTTCCCGGGTAAAGAGGGGCAGCTGTTGATACCCAATTTTTCCCTATGTATTTTTCATATACAAAATGCTTTCAAAACAACATATATATGCATATATAAGCATACCCAAGTGTTTTAGCATTTTTTTCAATTTTTAAATCAATTTATTATCTATTTTAGCAGTACAAAATCCATAATTATTCCCAAAACCATCAATTTGGTGAATAACTTATTTTTATTCTTATATTATACCAAGATATAGTTAAGGTAATTTTGGCATATTTCTTTACGAATTTATTTGGTATTTAAAAGCCAAATTGCAATTTTAGCCTACTTTAAGATTTAATAGCATTTTATAACTGTAAAATTGGTTCCAGTATTTTTTAATTAATATTTATATATTATTAACTGACTCAGTACTCTTAATTTGCTTTTCAAATCATTTTTATTATTTTTTATAAAATAAAGGGAAAAACTGGCTATTTAACATTAGCCTCATTCCATTTCAATTACAGCCTATTTACATTTCAATTTTAGCCCTTAAATTGACCCAATCCTAATCCCAGCTAGACCGGCCCAATTTTAATTTTGACCTAACCCATAACCCAATTCAAATGACCCAACCCAGTACCCCACCTACCCTCTTAAATCTGAATGATCAACGGCCATTATTCACCCTTCTATAATTAAACCTAAATGACTACCCTAATTACCCTATTTTCATCTCTCAGTCACCTTTAAATCCCATCGTCTCTCAAACTCTCTCAAAGTTCTTCGGAACCCTAGACGACTTCAACCTATTTCAACCGTTACTCCACCGAAATCCATGGCTTCTCAGGCTATGGATTGCCTGTACTCACCCCTTCCACCATTAGACCTTGGGTGGTTGAAGCTTTGAATACTGACCTCGATGGTTCTCCTTCAGATCCTCTCAGATCTATAGTTCCATGGCCTCTCCGACCTGCTCCGGCATATCCAAAGCACTAGAGCCTGTTTCTAACTCAACTGACTCCGTAACGGACTTTCTTCCAAACCTTTCTCATTTCCAGGGTTTCTCTGAAATCCTAAGCTATTCGAGGTTTTTCTCTATTTGTTTTTCTTAGATCTATGCTATATTTGTGTTCTACTAGACTTTTAGTGTGTTTTCCCCAAAATTTTCTTTCAAAAATTGCTTCTCTTCGATTTAGGGTTTCTGAAGTGTTTTGAAAACATCTTTTTGATTCTTCCTTTTATTTTCCTTGTGTGTGTTTGTCTATATTATGCTCGTGTGTTTTCTTTTCTACCATGCATATGTTGTTCTTCTGTTTTCTTTCTACTACACATGACTCTTCTGTACCTTTATACTATACCGTGCCTCTAGATTAGGCTCGCATGTTAATATTTGTTATGTTTTCCTACATGTTCTTTGCTATACTTTCCAGTATTCTTCTACTGTATGTGTTTCTTGCTGGGTTCTTTAACTTTGTTTGCTTTACTGGACTTTTGTTTGAGTTCTAAGCATGTCTCAAAAGCTTATATTACCCTTCTTCTCTTCTGAACTTGCTTAAGTTCCGACTTTTCTTAAATACGTTCTTTATGCTCTTTAAATCAATTTTCTCTCTTTGTTGTTTCAAACCTGCTATCATATCTGTTTATTTCTCATGAGTCTCTGAAAGAGACCTCTGAGCCTACTTCAATGGCTTGCCCTCTCATCGCTATAGCAAATTCAAGTTGAAACCCTAGGATTTGGGGGTTTTTTCTTGGCAAGTTTGATTTGGTGTTTAGACTTGGGTTATACTTTGGAACCTTGAACTCCCAGACTCATGTTGAGTCTATAAATTTGATTTGAACTTCTTTGTTATGACTCTGAACCTTCCTATGCTAGTCTCTTCTAATTAGCATGACAACATCTTCTTTTTTGATATTTGTGTGCTTTATATATGAGAAATTCCTTTTTCAAAAAAGGTTTTTCCAGCTATTGATTGATTTCGTATCCCTTTTAATAGGGTTTGACTGATTGTTACTGATTTTCTTTAATTGAACCTTCTTTACCTTTTCCTGACTTGGTTCATTCAAACAAAGCCTGCCATTTTGATTTTACTGGCTGTTTGATTGATTCACTTTCCTTATTTTTCACAAACCGTGTACCATTGGACTTTTGCCTTAAATAAACCATGTGTATTTACCCCTCCTGTGTTACTTTGGAAAAGATTTAATCAAATTCTTTCCTTAGTTGTCTTCTACCCAATTGAAATCAGAATCCCTTAACTAAAGGGAGACTTTATGTGATTGATTGCAGAACTATTTTCTTACCTTTTTTTTACTTGCTTTCTGCACTACAAAAGGGGACTACCCTCCTGCACTTTGACACTTGGAATTGAATACTCATACACCTACACCTCCAATTTTACAATTACAATACTCTTTTCTCTTCTGAGATCTCTTGGACTGTTTGCTTGCAATTTGGTTTACAAGACTTCTGCTTTTTCTCTTCTTATTTCCTGAAACTGGTATGTTCTGATTTAATTTCAGCCATCATCCCAATATGTTTACTTACAACTTCTGCAATCCTGTTTGCCTTACTATCCATGCTCAGTGATTAATATTAACGATGCATGTCCTTTTCTTACATCTGTTCCTATTGTGAATCCCTACCCCTACTCCCTTCTATGTGTTTGAGTTAAGGTTTAGGCATGGCAATGTCCAAATTGCTGCTCATGTATGGACCTGATCCTTAATGGATCCTAGTTCCCAATAAATGTGGCTAACAGGCTGGGCAGGGGTGTCCCAGCACTCCTAATTGCTGGGCATGACCACCAGCCTGCCATAGCTTTCCCTAAATCCCCTGTATTCACTTGATTTCTCTCTTAGATTCTAAGTTCTTCTCCCCCTCCTATGAGCCTTGCTTTGGGACCTTGAGTTCCCTCTGAACTTGGACATTTAAGGGCTGACTCTTCCACACTGCACTTTGCTTAATTCTGCAATATATTTGGGGTGTAAGCACTGCCCGGAGTCCACCTAAGAATCTTAGGGAACTCTGATACATCCAAAATAAGAGAAAGTCTTTGGAAATCTGATCCTGGAAGTTGGTTCATCTTATATTGTTAGACCTTGAGTCTAAATTAGGCTCCTTAGTTGTAATTTAAATTTCTGATGTAATTTTACTTTTTCTTGATTCATTCTGGTTTGTAATATTTTGTAATAACTTATGGGGTTTTAGTAAAAAAAGGGAGAGTCACTCATGTATGCATACAGGTAGACATCATGATCTTAAGTATTTATTCCTGCAATCATAGCCTGCTACACTTATACATTCCATATAGAGATCATGACTATAAGATTCTGCACTTATGCATTTCATATAGAAATCCTACCTAAGTTTCTTTATTTCATATAAAAATCCTGCCTATAGTTTCTGCATATCGTATAGAAATCCTGCCTATAAGTTTCTGCACTTCTGCATATCATATAGAAATCCTGCATGTAGCTTTTTTCTGCACTTCTGCATATAAAATCATGATTATAGGTTTTCTGCACTTTCTCATTACATCTATCATTAGGCAAATAGTTATAGGTTAAGTAATAATCAATTGCATTCTAGATACCATGTCTATAGGACTCCTGCACTTTCATAATCTTTTTAAAACCAACAACGCTTAGAAAGCATGCCTACAGGAGCAATTAGCTGAATCTAGATCAGCGACAAGTCTAAAATCAGTAGTAATGTTGCTTAATATCTGTAGATCTTATTTTTTTTAATCAGTAAGCTATCTTTAAAATCAGAGTAAGCATTGTTAGATTTCATTCCTATAGGTTTCACCTAGGCTAGACATTAGGTAATTAATTAACTGCATCAGTTTCTGATAATTACAACCAAGGGAAGCCTAATTCGGACTTCTCATATGAGAAATATGTGATAAATCAACTTGCCCTACACTTTAAATTTAATTCAGACCATGACTGATATTTGTAAGTCGTGCTAAACAATCTATTTCTTTAAGTAAGGAGGCTTGTTTGAGCGTTTTTTATCTGCTATGTGCTCTCACGTACCTGTCTTATTTGTTTTGATTGTCGCCCCTAGAATTTTATCCTTTTAAAAATCTGAAATGCCAAATCTCCCTTCCCTTTAGGACTAGTAGTCCCAAATGCCTCCGGGATTGATAGGATTGGGGTGGGTACTAGCATACAAAGTAACGATACTATTCTGCGCTTAATACCTTAACGGGGTGGAAATGGTAGATATGGATATAATGACCGATGCGCTAATATCACGAGTAACCCCTCTTCTGAGGAATGATTACCGGGTATTGCATTGATGTGATCCATATTGTTTGTAAACCTAGGACCCCCTTTCCTTTTAACTTGTTTTTATTTTTGTTCGAACTATTCCCTTAAAATTTCTACTTTCTTTATTTTCCTCAAGATTTTAATTTACTTGTAATAGTATGTGAAAATCTCCCTTCTATTTGAAACCTTTATTTTCTTACTTGTTATTAAAGTCACAATTGTAGCATGGCCGGGAACCACACTAGTGGATCTTGAAGGGTGCCTAACACCTTCCTCTCGAGATAATTTCTAGCTCTTACCCAAACTTTGGTTTTCTAAATCAAAACCCTCTTGGTGTCCTAATGCACTTAATCATTAGGTGGCAACTCTTCAATCAAAAACCCAATTCCCAAAAGGGAACGAGTTGTCCTCCAAAATGTCACAAACCCGATTTGGAGAGAAAAAGGGGGGGCGACAAAGCCTAATTCTACTCCGGACCTCCAAAACTCATTTTGATCACGCTCCAAGTCCCAAATCACCTCCCGAAGCTATCCGAACCATCAGAACTCACATCCGAGCCCTCTAACACTTAAGTCAACATCCGGTTGACTTTTCCAACTTAAGCTTCCTCAAAAGAGACTAAGTGTCTCAAACCTCAACCGAATCCTTTTTGAACTCAAGCCAACCAACCCGATCACATATAGAATTGATAGAAAAAGTAATAAGAAGCAGAAATGGGGAAAATAGAGCGGCAACTCAAGAGAAAGTTGGCCGGGTCGTCACATCCTCCCCAACTTAAACAAATGTTCGTCCTCGAATAAATCAAGAAACATACCTGAAGTCTCAAACATGTGAGGATATCTTCTCCGCATCTCCCGCCTAGTCTCCCAGGTAGCCTCTTCCACGGGCCAACCTCTCCACTGCACTTTCGCTGAAGCTATATCCTTAGACCTTAACTTTTGAACCTGACGCTCCAAAATAGCTGCTGGTTCCACATTATAAGTCAATCACAATCCAACTGAACCGTGATGAAATCTAGAATATGGGACGGATATCCAATATACATCCGTAGCATAGAAATATGAAATACCGGATTGACACTCGATAAGTTGGGTGGCAAAGCAAGCTCATAAGCCACCTCCCCAATCCTTCGAAGCACCTCAAAAGGCCCAGTGAACCGATGACTCAATTTACCTTTCTTCCCAAATCTCATAACACCCTTTATGGGCGAAACCTTCAATGGAACCTTCTCACCAACCATGTAGGACACATCTCGAACCTTCCTGTCAGCATGACTCTTCTGTCTCGACTATGATGTATGAAGCCTCTCATGAATCACTTTCACCTAGTCTAAAGTATCCTGCACCAAGTCTGTACCCAATAGCCTAGCCTCACCCGCCTCATACCAACCAACTGGAGATATACACCGCCTAAAATACAAAACCTCATATGGAGACATCTGAATACTCGACTGGTAGTTGTTGTTATAAACAAACTATGCAAGCGGTAGAAACTGATCCTATGACCCTCTGAAATCAATCACACAAGCATGCAACATGTCCTCCAATATCTAAATAGTGCACTCGGACTGCTCGTCCATCTAAGGGTGAAAAGGGTGCTCAACTCAACCTGAGTACCCAAATCTCGCTGCACAGACCTCCAAAATTGTGAAGTGAACTGAGTTCCCCTATCTAAAATGATGGAAACTGGGGCACCATGCAAACGAATAATCTCCCGTATGTAGATCTCTACCAACCGCTATGAAGAATAGGTAGTACACACAGGAATGAAGTGCGCAGACTTGGTTAGCCGATCAACAATCACCCAAAAGCATCAAACTTCTTCAAAGTCCCTGGAAGTCCATCTACAAAGTCCATAGTGATCTGCTCCCACTTCCACTCTGGAATATCTATCTGATGAAGCAAGCCACCCGATCTCTGATGCTCATATTTCACCTGCTGACAATTGAGACACCGAGCTACAAATCCACAATGTCTTTATTCATTCTTCTTCACCAATAATGCTGCCTCAAATCTTGATACTTTTTTGCGGCAGCCGTATGAATGGAATACCGCTAGCCATGGGCCTTCTCCAAAATCAACTCTCGAAGCCCATCTACATTAGGCACACAAATACGGCCATGTATCCTCAACACCCCATTATCACCAATGGTCATATCTCTGGCATCATCATGCCGAACTTTGTCCTTAAGGACAAGCAAATGTGGATCATCATATTGGTGCTCTCTGATGGGGTCATATAAGGAAGACCGAGAAACCACACAAGCCAATACCCAACTGGGCTCTGAAATATCTAACCTCACGAACCCATTGGCCAAGGCCTGAACATTAACTGCAAGAGGTCTCTCCCCAACTAGAATATATGCCAAATTCCCCATACTCACCGCCTTTCGGCTCAAAGCATTGGCTACCACATTGGCCTTTCCCAGATGGTACAATATAGTGATATCATAATCCTTACGCAATTCCAACCACCCCTGCTGCCTCAAATTGAGATCCTTCTGCTTGAACAAGTGCTGGAGGCTACGATAATCAGTAAACACCTCACAAGACACACCATACAAGTAATGCCTCCAAATCTTCAACGCGTGAACTATGGAAACCAACTCCAAATCATGAACCGGGTAGTTCTTCTCATGGGTCTTCAACTGACGAGAAGCATAAGCAATAAATCTAACCTCCTGCATCAAAACACAACCAATACCAACTCTCAAAGTATCACAATACATGGTATGTGAACCTGAAGCTGATGGCAAAACTAACACTTGAGATATGGTCAAAGCTTTCTTGAGCTTCTGAAAGCTCTCTTCACACTCGTTCGACCATACAAATGAAGCACCCTTCTGAGTCAACTTGGTCAAGGGCGATGCGATAGATAAGAATCCATGAACAAACTAGCAATAATAGCCTGCGAAACAAAGAAAGCTACGAATCTCTGTGGCTGAGGATGGTTTGGGCCAACTCTGAACCGCCTCTATCTTCTTAAGATTGACCTGAATACCCTCGTTGGACGTTCCTCAAGAAAGCCACTGAACTTAGCCAAAGCTCACACTTGGAGAATTTTGCGTATGGCTTCTCCTCCCTCAATCTCTGCAACACAAATCTCAAATGCTCCACGTGCTCCTCCCAACTATGCAAATACACCCGAATATTATCAATGAAGACTATGACAAACGAGTTAAGATAAGTCCGAAACACTATTCATCAAATGCATGAACGCTGTTGGGGCATTGGTCAACGCAAAAGACATCACCAAGAACTCATAATGAACATATCGGGTCTTGAAAGTTGTCTTAAAAATATCCGAGTCCATGATCTTCAACTGGTAATAGTTTGAATGGAGATAAATCTTGGATAACACTCTCGCTTCCTAAAGCGAGTCGAATAAATCATCATTGCGAGGCAAATGATACTTGTTCGTAACTTTTACTTTGTTCAATTGCCTATAATCAATGAACATCCTCATAGTGCCATCCTTCTTCTTCACAAATAGAATTGGCGTAATCCAAGGTGACACACTAAGCCGAACGAACCCCTTATCAAGGAGTTCCTAAAGCTGCTCCTTTAACTCTTTCAACTTCGCTGGTGCCATACGATATAGCAGAATATAAATGGGCTGAGTGCCCAACACCAGATCAATACCAAAGTCAATATCCCCGTTCGGGGGCATGCCCAGCAGGTCTGCAAAAAACACATCGGGAAAATCCCTCACAACTGGAATAGAATCAATACTGGGAGTCTCAACACCAACATCCCTGTCACGCCCCAACCTTGGGAGGCGCGACCTGCGCTCAATCAAGTGAACCCGACTGAGCAAGCCTTACCGAACACTTTCTACCCCAACTCAATATGAATACGGAACTCATGCCTTTGATTTATTTAGACGATAATACACGGTGTATACCACATTACTGATTCACTTCATATCATAAAAATTAACCGTTCATAAGCTAGCTTCATGGATTCTATTAGAGTTACGGCTTAAAGAGATCACAAGTTTAGGATTAAAACATAAACATATAGTGGACTCCCCAAAACCCGTACATAACCCACACTAGTGTCTTTGGAGCCTTTAAGGATACAACAGATAAGCATGACTATGCCGGCAACAAGGCCCTGACTATACCTCAAAAGTGAAAAGCTGTAATAACAAAAGATACACCATAAAGCCCCATGGAAGAATAAGGAGCTCATCGAGACTTCGAGTAGAAGAACGCTCCGCTACACACGGTCGACACTGTTCGCTATGGAGCCACCTACAATCATAACACGAATGTAGCGCCCCCGGCAAAAGGGACGTCAGTACATTTGAATTGTACTGGTATGTATAACTGAACACCATTTTACTAGAAAGAACTATCAAATAGATACAAGCAATTAATACGGGCAAATCAAAGAAGCAATTCATATAATTCTTCATACAATTTCCACAACACAGATTAGGGCAATTCTGTCACGTGTTCACCACTGTTCTCATTACCACCGCCATCTCGAGTGGAGTCCGATCACGACCCGACCGGCTAGGTCACCATATTGGAGGTATTACTCACAATCAATATTTCATTTCCCTTATCTGGAATCCAATATCGGCATATTACCACCATGTGTGCGGCATGGTGTCCGATCACGACCCGACCGGCTAAGTCACCTTATTGGAGGCATTACTCAATTCTCATCAGTCAACACCTTCAGATATCTATCCCACACATATCAAGTTGGATAATTCAAATTACAAATCACAGATAAATGAGCACACAACTAGCATGAATAGTTCTTTGTTTCAATGTCGGCTTATAGCCCAAGTAATTCAACACATAATTATACTTTTCATCATCCTCTAATTATCAAGATTTGT
>MU724584.1:61007-91228 GCA_026770625.1 Nicotiana glauca
GACCTAAGGTCTTTAGGCCTGATTCTTTGATGTGGATAGGTTTTAGGACTTTTGCGTTTGGCTTGGCTTCTTCGGCTTGGTCTCTGAGTTGTGCTCTGACTTCGAAATTTCATGTTCTTTGATTTCTTTCTGCCCGTACGGGAAGATAGTAGTTGTTTTCATCTTATACCTTTGGGCATTTTGTCGTTTTTGGCTATCTTTTTGGTCGAGTCGCATTTGGAACCCGAGATGTAATTGCTCTTCGGGACTTATCCTGGACTGTATGGGCGGACGATGATGGCCCTTTGTGCTCTTAGTTGAATTTGATATTGCGGACAAGTGGCCTGGAGATCTGATGGGGTGTCATCTGGGCCATGGCCTTAGGCACGCTGTGCTTTAACTATTTTTGGCCCAGTCTTCGAGTCACGCTTCAATTCAAGATACAATCGACCCTTAAGTTTCTTTGATTCTCTCGCCGACGATGATGGCTTTCACTCCCCGCCCTTGGGCGTTTGCTATTTTCGGGTCCAGTCTCCGAGTCGCATTGCAATTCGGGCTATAAATAATCCTTAGATTACCTTGAATTGGCAATGGTGGTGTTCATGCTGTGCCAGCATTCATGTTGTGTCCTTAGGCACATTACAGCTTCTAGGTCCAGTCTCCGAGTTGCGTTGCGATTCGGGATGCGATCATCCCTTACGTTACCTTGAATTGGCGATGGTGGAGTTCATGCCATGCTCTTAGTTACCTTGCAATCTCTGGGTCCAGTCTCTGAGTCGCATTGCGATTCGGGCTGCGATCGACCCTTAAATTACCTCGAGTCCTTGGGCGGCGACAATGGCGCTTGCACCATGCCTTTAGGCATGTTGCATTTTTTGACTGTTTTAGATCTAGTTTCCGAGTCACATTGTGACTCGAGCTCCAATTAACCCTTGGGTTTTTTCCTACCAGCATGGTCGGATGGTGACGGTCCTTCGTGCTTCGAGGCTGAAGTAGACTTGCGGTCGCATGGCTTGGGGGTTTAGTAGATGATGGTAATATCTGAGCCATGCCCTTAGGCATATTGCTTTTTTAGCTATTTTAGCAGCCCAGTCTCCGAGTCATGCTGTAACTCAAGCTGCGATCAGACTTTATGTTTCATCAAATCTTCGGGTGATGATAGTGGCACTTGTGCTGCGCTTTTAGGCGTGCTATATTTTCCAGGTCCCGTCTATGAATCACGTTGCGATTTGAGCTGTAATCGACCCCTAACTTTTATTGAATTTCTGATGGTGATGGAACTTATGCTGTTTGGTCGTAGAGACCTTTTGATATGTGGCTCGTAGCCCTGTATAATTAACTATTTTGGACCCGATCTCCGAATCGAGTTATGATTCAAGCTCATTTTAATCCTCAAGTTGTCAAGATTTTTGGCCGACGACAATGGATCTTATGCTATCTGGTCGTAGATACCTTTCAATATGTGGCCCGTAGGCTTGCTTAGCTGGTGATAATGGCTCTTATGCTATTTTTTTGCCTGTGGGCTTTGTGTAGGCTTTGTATCCACTCATTAAGGTCTTTTTTTAGTAATTTTTTCTGACCCGTCGTCGATTCTAGAGGAACCTCGATTTCAAGTCATTATCGGTGGTGTTTCAAGCACCTCGTAAGTTTCATAGATCGTAGGTCGAGTAGATCGACGCTCTTGAATTTTTGGAGTCAACATTGTCGGAGCTCGTTTTTGCCTATAAGGGAAGCCTGTTTTAATCGGTTCTTTCCGAAGTATATCAGAGTGATGGCCTGTGATTTTTTAGCAACATTCGGGCATCCCCGATTCACGTTATTTGGGCTGTATCAGCCATTTCAACCGTAGTCGTATGCATTTGGATGTAGCCATTTTTGATCCCTTAGTGATAGTTTAGGCGTCTACATCGAGGGTGTGCCCTTTAGGGAGTCTTACAAATGCGATGTATAGCCTAAGTATCGGGATTTTCATGCCTGTTGAGGTCTTACAGTTTTATCATGCCTGTTGAGGTCTTACAGTTTGGCATTCCTGTTGAGGTCTTACAGTTTGTCATGCCCGTTGAGGTCTTACAGTTTGTAGAATATATCGTCTTACAGTTTATAGAATATATCTAGTTATGCCGAGGCTCCCGTTAGGGTCTTACATTTTGGATTTTTCCAGTTGTATGGCGATTGGCGACAGCCTCTGAATCATCGAGTTTTCTTGAAGATAGGTTCTCATAAGTTTGGAGTTGTTTTTCGGGGGCTTGATGAGCCTGGCATTCTGTCCTTGGGATTGTGCCAGTTGTTTAGAATTTCTTACATTGAGTCTCCGAGTATATCGTATCAGTTCAGGCTTGAATTCGGCCTTTTATAATCTTGGGGTTGTATTGCGAGGGCTTTGTAAGCCCGGAGTCCCGGGTCGTAGGGGTGTTAAACCTCTTAAGTCTCTGAGTATATCAGATCAGTTTAGGCTTGAATCCCTCTTTTTAAGGAATCGAGACATTGGAAGATATTCTTCGATTCCTCGGCATAGTATGCGTGCTATTTGTGCTGGGCCGACTTATTTTTGGCCGAATACGGTTACTTCGATAATTTGTTCTACTTTGAGAGGAGCCTTCCTTTTCTTTTACGGGAGAGAAAATGGATATTTTTTGATTGATCTGTCACACCCCAAATTCGAGGGACATGACCGGCGCTTGACCGGGTATCCCCAGTCAAGCGGACCTCGGTACCTTTCCTATCCCACGTGTTACCCCCACATTTTCATTACTTAATAACCAAGTGAAATAGCTATTCATAATTGAAAATACCTTTTTATTACAAAACATACACAACATACATGGTTCTCAGCGTGGTTTATATCTTACACTGCCTAATATACAAAATACATATTTACATAAGTTCGCAACCCACATTTACTGTCTACGGAGCCTCTAAGGATACAAAAGGGTGATACAATACTTGCCGGTAACAAGGCTCCGGCTATACCTTACACCAAAAACCAAAACAAGACTCCGAAATAAAAAGCGGCATGAGCCACGCAAGGCCCCGAGAGGAAAGGGGCTCACCAATACATCTGACGGAAAATGAAGGGGAGCTACGATCGGTGGACTGGAGTACCTGCTATGGATCCACCTACAATCATGACACGAATGTAGCGCCCCCGGCAAAAGGGACGTCAGTACATTTGAATTGTACTGGTATGTATGAACAAACCTTGCCCTAAGTAAACTCAAACCATACACAAGTTGCAAGCAATAACAGAATCAATAATCGAATACACAGTTAAGGAACAATCAAGCCAAACAAGTCTACAATCTCTCCTTTTTCCCTTCAACATTTCCACATCAATGATTTCACAATTTGATACACTAGTAGAGAACAGTAATAGAAGCAGCAACCAAACACACATGAAAGGAACAATCAAGCCAAACAAGTTTTCAATCTCTCCTGTTTTCCACCTTCCACAATTCCACATCAATGATTTCACAATTTTTCTCATATTCTCATTTCAATAGTGATTTCGATCACTTTCCACCCTTATTACCTCGGCCACCCTTATTACCACAACCCACACCTTATTACTTCATGTTGCGGCGCGCAACCCGATCCCACCGTACAGTTACAATTCACAAACAACACAACAACAATCAACAATTCACAAAGATCAACAACAACACTTCTTAAGAACAACCACAACAATTTACAAGTTTCCATAACCATCAATACCATTTTCCTTCATTTTCAACAATTCATATGCAATTTAAGTCACCATAATAATTAACCACAACAAGCCAAATATGTTATTACCACANAAACAAGGTGATTTTACAAAGGTCAAAGTTAGCCATACATTCCTCGAAGAGTTTTTCCTTAAGTTACTACAACGTTCCGAAAATTCTAGCAAATTCAATCTATTTTGAGACATAGCAAAATTGAGTAAAAATTAGAAAGATATTCATGGTTTCAGCTCATTTGAGCATTCTATCAAACACTAGATGAGCATCTTGATTTCAAATCCCCTTTTCAAGATTTCCTTCATTCCCTAGCCCAATCTTACTTATTTAAGTTAAACAATCTTCCCATAAACCTAAGTTGTACATGCATGCATATACAATACTAATACTCCCAAAAGTCATACCTCAATAACCCATATTATACACCAAACTCGAAATTAAAAACCTAGGGTATAGAATCTTACCTCTTAGATGAAGATCTTGTGATTGGGTTATTTGATTCTTGAAGATTGATGCAAGGTTTGGATGATTTAAATGTTGGGTTCCTCCTTCTCTCTCTAAAATACTCTCACCTCTCTCTAAAATCAGTAGGAAGTGACCCCAAATGAAGCCCCAAAGGCTATATATCAAAATGGGGTCGGGTTATGAAAATTAGAAAATTAACCCTCCGATGTCAACTATGCGACCGCAGAATGCACCGCAGAATGGGTATGCGGGCCGCAGATTTGTCGCAAAACTCGTTGCCCAGAACTGGGCTGTTCTGCCTCATTCTGTGACCATTCTGCGATCGCAAAATGGGTTTTGCGGTCCGCAAAGTTCAATCTGCGATCGCAGATTTCACACAGACTCGAATTTTTCCAACTTTTGGTAATTTGATCATAACTTTGTGTAGGAATATCCAAATGACGAACGGTTTGAAGCGTTGGAAACTAGACTCAAAGAAATTTAATTTGATAGGTTATACATCACCTAAAACCTTATAGATATTTAGATATACTCGTTCAATGTGGGGCTTGTGCGAACTCATTTGAAATCTTAGCCTATAATGGACTTTTCCAAATTTTTTTCTTATACTTAAGCCTTTTCTTGGACCCCAAATTACTTACCATGAGACTTATACACATATTTACCAATTTCAATTGATGTACACCATGTTAATACCACATAAAACATTATAATTAGCCTACGTGGCACCACGAAACCCTAGATTATTAGCGAAATTTTTCGGGGCCTTACATGATCAACCGATAATAGTACATGCTTCCGCTCTGGCGGATTTTGATTATATTGATCGTTCGGCCCTATATGCCGTCTTCCTGTAGGAACCTTTATTTCGGCATTTCAAAATATCCTTTTCATTGAGCGGCTCCCAAGGGGAATTCCCTTCGCCGCTTGTAGGTTGGCTATTAGGGTGGCTTTGATCAACCTTGTGGAGTTTTCCCCTTTTAGCCATTTTGCTGCCGTTGCCTCGTTAAAAACCATGACGGTAAAAACCTTTCCTTGTTTTGGGATAAAAAACTCGATCGAAAGAAAAGAGTGCAACAGGTGTGCTTTGGGGGTCTTGATTTCTTTTGATACCATCAGTGTCCCGATCTCTCGGGGTTGGGTGCCTGCATGGGGGTTAGTTCTTATTCTAAAATAAAAGAAGTGGACGTACCTTAAAGCGATGCAGACCTAGAGGCGCCTCAGGGTCGGCTTATTATGATCGCTTGAGGGTGACACACGATGCGAATTTACTTTTGTCAAACCCGACGAGGGCCGAGGTTTGATTCACCCATTGGCTTTTCTGGCAGCAGAAGCACGGGCGTCGATAGCACATCGTGTATGGTGAACATTTCCCTAGCCGCATGTTGCTCCCCATAGAAGGTTTTGATCCCATCCTTTGTTCGGAATTTTATCATCTGATGGAGAGTGGATGGTACCGCTCTCATAAAGTGTATCCATGGAAGCCCAAACAAGGCGTTATATCTCATATCTCCTTCGATGACATTGAATTTGGTGTCTTAGGTTGTACCGGCCATGGTGATTGAGAGGATGATTTCCCCTTTTGTTGTCTCGCTTGCCATGTTGAACCCATTAAGGACCCGAGTGGTGGGTACAATCCGTTCAGTCAGCCCGAGCTGTTCTACCACTCTTGACCTGATAATATTGGCTGAGCTACCTGGATCCAGTAGTACATGTTTTATCTGAAAAGAATTTACGAGGAAAGAGATTAGCAGGGCATCATTGTAGGGTTGGGATAGAGCTTCAATGTCTTCTTCGCTGAATATGAGGGCGTCTTCGAGATATATCCCCGAGTCCATTTTTTCCTGGTGATGGATATTTTTGTTTTCCTCATCATGGGCTCCTACGGGGTATCGGTGCCTCCCATGATCATGTGGATGATGTGTTGTGTTTCGTTTGCCTCATTTTTCTTGGTCGCTTCCCTGTCTCGAAAATGGTTTTTGGCTCGATCACTAAGGAATTCCCGGAGGTGCCCTTTGTTGAGTAGTAGGGCCACTTCTTCTCATAATTGGTGGCAATCCTCGATTCTGTGACCGTATGTATTGTGGAACTCGCATATTAAGTTGTAATTCCTCTGTGACGGGTCCGACTGTATTGGTCTGGGCCACTTGGCATCCCTGATTTTGCTGATAGCGAACACGATGTCCGATATATCAATGCTGAAGTTGTATTCCGAGAAGTGGGGCACGTTCATCGGTGTAATGTTTTGATCGAGCCTAGTTTTATTGACGATCCCTCGAGGGTCCTATCCTCGATCTATCCTTCGGTCGCTGCGGGTAAAGTTGCGCCTCGGGGTTTTTTTCTATCTTCGAGGTATGGTTGGTATCTTTCTTTGTTTGATTTTGTCTCATTTTCCAGGAGTCTGTTGGGGTATACTGAGCTTGAAGGAGCTCCCAGCTGGTCATCCTCGGCCCTGATCTTTGACTGGTATCGATTGTGAACGTCCAACCAGGTTACGGCTGGGTAATCGATTAAATTTTGCTTTAGTTATTTTGAGGCCATCAAGCTTTGTTCATTCAGGCCTTGGGTGAAGGCCTGCACCGCCCAGCTGTTGGAGACTGGTGGTAGCTCCTTTCATTCCATCTAGAAGCGGGATACAAACTCCCGCAACATCTCATTCTCCTTCTGCTTGATTTTGAAAACGTCAGACTTCCTTGTTTCTACCTTGATGGCTCCGGCATGTGCTTTTACGAAGGAGTCTGCTAGCATGGCGAATGAATCTATGGATTTGGAGCCAAGTTGTGGTACCACATCATGGCCTTCTTTGAAAGTGTTTCTCTGAATTTATTCAACAACACGGACTCGATCTCATCATTTTTTATGTCGTTGCCTTTTACCGCGCAGGTGTAAGTAGTGACATGTTCATTAGGGTAGGAGGTGCCATTGTACTTAGGGAGTTCTGGCATTCTGAAGTTTTTAGGGATGGGCTTTGGGGATGCTTCCTCAGGGAACAACCTTTGAATGAACTTCTTCGAATCCAAGCCTTTGAGGACTGGGGGCGCACCCAAGATCTGATCAACCTTGGAGTTGTAGGTCTCAACCTTTTTATCGTTGGCCACAATCATTTTCTCTCTTGATTCGATTCTTTTGGTAAGGTCCTCGAGTATTTTTGCAATCATGGGATCGGTCACCGATCCGTTGTTGCTTGACTTTTCGAGTGTTCGCTCGACGAGGGGAGCCGTATTTGGCGCCACTGTGTTGTGGGTCTTCGGGTGGCTTTTCAGTTAAGGGATGGCCAATTGCAGTGCCTAAAATATTTCAAAGATAACGTGAAGACTTACTTCCTGTTCTTCCTGGGCTGGGGTTTTTTGTACTTCCTGTTGGTCGCCGTGTCGTATGCTCCTGTTAGTGTGAGAGGTTTCATCGACCTGTTGTATGTCTCATGAGTCTGCGTCCGCTAGGATCGGTCCGGGGGAAATCTCAGGATTCTACGGAGGTGCTCCAGCAGCCAGGACAACCAATCCATTTTCCCCATAATTTTCGAGGTTGTTGGTTTTGGCTCCGTTTATCGAGCCGAACATTTTAGCCTTAAATCAAAGGTTCTTGGACAAGAAAAGTGTGAAAGATAATGTGCGTTCGTGTACTAAAACCAGCAAGAAAATAGTCACTATTATTTTTAGCCCCACGGTGGGTGCCAAACTGGTTACTGTGAAAATGGTAACAATAATTAAATTTGTAAATGAGATTCTAAAAATACGTGATCTATTCTCAAAATAGATGTTAAGGCAGTTGATACTAAAAATGTTTAGTGTAGCGATAAAATACGAGCTAAGATGAGGCAGTAAGCAAACCGAAGGGCCTACTGGCCGGACGTAGAGTAGGTCGATGGAGGCCTCAGGGCCGAGGCTAGAGTTGAGATCGAGTTATCGGGGACAGCCGGGGATGGGGTGACATGTAAAGATAAAATTAAATAAGGCTCTCTATGGCCAATGTAGAGTTATATGGCAAAGAGTAAGTAAGAAAACAATAAATGCAAAGTGGCCTCGGGCCTATTCTAAACGACAAAAGGACGATTGAATATAGACGACTTCGAACTAAGGAGAGAATGAACAAATTAGAAAGAGTGAGAGAAGATATTATTGCTTTTTGTGGTCAAGGGGAGCTATCCTTTACAAGGCGTTAATGACCCTCTTTTTATAAAAAAAGGGATGCCCGAACTTAGTATAGAATATTTTGACATGACAAAAAGGGATGATATGTGATAGTTCGTTGGCTTTACGTTGTGTGAGGGTGGCGTTGAACCGTTTGAGGAAATTTGGTCGACCCTGGGTGCATTCCTCAGGTGATTTTTACGCTCGTCGAGCCTCTAGTAATCGTTTATTCTTGGCAAGGCATCGGCGGGCTTCGAGGGAGGCAACCGACTCGAGATCCCGTGCTTCCGTGGTCATTCTTTGATGTATCACGTCGGGGGAAAATTGGTACCCCGGTTTTCACCACATACATACAGAATAATTGATAAAGGGATAGAAATGAGATAAACGGGGAGAAACACGAGATTGCGGATGCCAAGCAGCTACCTCGTGGACTTCAAAGCCTGTCGAGAGCTCTCAACTCATGCTAGCAAGATCAATAACGCCTAAATCTGCACATGGGGTGCAGGGAGTAATGTGAGTACTCCAACTTAGTGAGTAATAATCATAAATAAATACTGAAAGCAAGAAATCACGTAAGGCACATTACATGCTATAATGAATCAGCGAAAGCCAATAAAACGTTTAATCAGTAAAGTTATGTGAAAATCAATTTCAGCTTAGTTTAAACTTCATAGAAGGTCTTTTTAATAATTAAGCAGGAAAATCACAGGCAATAAGGGAAATAAACGCATAAAGGTTCAGTTCTCAGGCACAATGTCCACAAATCCGTCCCTCGAGCAATATCTCAGAACATTACCAGCCCCTCGGGCTATATCTCACATCACAATGGGTACCCATGCTCACTAGAGCTGTGCAGACTCCTGGAGATGCCCCTTACGGCCCAAGATATACCCATGCTCACTAGAGCTGTGCAGACTCCTGGAGATGCCCCTTACGGCCCAAGCTCAATATCTAGCCATCTCGTGGCATCATTACTAGCTCTCGGCCTCATATCAACAAGCCACTTCGTGACGTACATATCTCAGGCCCTCGGCCTCATAATCATAATCAAATATTTTCTCACAACATAGGCCCTCGGTCTTACTCAGTCAAACTCCTCACAAGCCACTCGAGCAATAGTAAAACATGATTCTTAGCCCAAAATATCATTTAAAAGATCATTTAAGTGTTAAAACAAGGTAAACACGGTTGAGTTATGAAAATAGTGGAATATATCATGATTGAGTTCAAGTATAAAGTCAAAGCAGAGAGGAAATATCAATAAAAATCCCCTAAGGGTTCAAATAGTTGGCACGAGGCCCAAATATGGCATTTGGTCCAAAACATGATGTACACAAATAGATTTCAGTCAAATACGCAATAAAATAGTCATTCGGGACGAACTAAGTCACAGTCCCCAACTGTGCATGACCCTACGCTCGTCATCAAGTATGTGCATCACCTCAATATAGCACAACGATGTGCAATTCTGGGTTTCATACCCTCAGAACATCATTTATAATCATTAATCATCTCAATACGATCCAAACTCTAGCCTGCGATGCCTTTTCCCCTTTAATCGGCCTCTTTTCGCATCGAATCTATCCAAAATCAGAATCACGGCATCAAAATATGCTAAGAGAACGAAGCCCAAGCAAAAATAATTGATTTACAACATAAATCCCGAAATTCCCAAAACCCAACCCCCCAGACTCACATCTCGGAATTCGATAAAATTCACATAAATGGATTTCTTATCTCCCCACGAGTTCATACATATCAAAAGTATAAAAATCCGACCACAAATGGTCCCTCAAATCCTCAAGTCTAGGCCTCCAATACCAAGCCCTAGTTTCCCCAATTTTAATCCTTAAATTCCATTAGTTATAGCTCTAATCCATGAAATAATACCATAGGAATGAGTTTTAGGTCCGAAATCCTTACCTCAATGAAGTCTCCTTGAATTATCTCTTCAAAATCGCCCAAATCTCCAGAATTCGCGTTTAAAAATGGTGAAACCCTCTGAAATTCGCGAAGGAAGAAATATATAAATTTTGACCCAGGCATTTCCGCACCTTCGATCTATCCACCGCATCTGCGGTATTGCTTCTACAGTCAAGACCACTACATCTGCGGTCCTCACTTAAGTCCTTATTTTTTGCATCTGCGATTCACTATCCCCACCTACGCCATCGCAGGTGCGGTTCTCCAACTGCTTTTGCGATTTCTGCCTCCCTAGCTTCTTTCCTCTTTTGCGGCCCCCTTCATCGCATTTGTGGCATCATACCTGTGGTCCCTAATCCGCATGTGTGGAAACACCAGAAGCAAAAATCTGCAGCTTCACCAAAAATCTCAAGCTCTCCGTCAACCGTCAGAAATCACTCCGACGCCCCCGGGACCTCAACCAAAAGCACCAACATATCCCAAAACCTTATTCAAACTTATACCAATCTTTAAAACACCTCAACCAACACCGAATCAAGCAAAACACATCGGATTCAAGCCTAAGTTTCCAAAATCTTCCGAATTCCACTTTTGGTCAAAAACCCAACCAAACCACATCCAAATGACCTGAAATTTTGCACACACATCTCAAATGACACAAAAAAACTACTTCAACTCCCGAAATTCTATTCTGACCCCTATATCAAAATCTCACCTATCAACCGAAAAATGCCAAAAATCCAATTTCGCCAATTCAAGCCTAAATCTACTCCAGACCTCCAAAACTCATTCCATTCACGCTCCTAAGTCCTAAATCACTTATCGAATCTATCTGAACCATCGAAACTCACATCCGATCCTTCTAACATATAAGTCAATATCCGGTTGGCTTTTCCAACTTAAATATTCTCAAAAGAGACTAAGTGTTTTAAACCTCACCAAATCCTTGCCAAAATCGAGCAAACCAACCCGATCACATATAGAACCGACATACAAAGAAATTAGAAGAACAAATGGGGAAAATAAAGCGGGAACTGATGAGATGACGGGCCAGTCGTCATAGAAATGCAGGCCCCGTGAAATAGGGCCTCAATATGGAAAATGTACTGAGTATGTAAGGCATGAAAATCAGTACTTAAATGACATAGATGAAACATGGAATAAAGAAATCCATATGTAAATCTGAATAACTTTGTAAATTCTGAAACATTTATAATGTCATTGTTACGACCCCAGTTCGCCCTCCATGAACTGTCATGACGACACCTAGTCTCTATGACTAGGTAATCCTAATCAATATGGAAAATAAACAACGCTTGCAGAAGAAATAATTAAAAAGCCAAAATTACCGAATAAAACAATATTAAGAACGTCGCTCGACATATACAATACAACTTCTCAAAACTAATACACTTTCCCTAAACCTGGAATCTCATGAAACATAAGTCTTTGAATATCTAAGAGTGTATAACTCCAAAAGGTCTAACAAAGAAAAGAAATACAGAAGGGCTAATACTTAAAAGCGAGAATAGAAAGGTACTCCTCGGTCTGCGAACACGGAAGATATACCTTAAAGTCTCTATAGAAGCACCTCGCCTCAAGGATGATAAGACTGAGTGAAGGTACCTAGATCAGAGCATGAAAAACATACACATAAAGGGGCATGGGGTAGACCACAACGGTACTCAGTAAGTGCCAAGCCTAACCTCAATCGGGTAATGACGAGGAAGGTCAGGGCCCTACTGAGAATAAATAAATATAAAGATGACAAGATAAGATAAGCAGTACAATTGAGAATCTATAGTAAGAATTTAATACAGGCTAATGAGGAATACAATAATTGAAACAGAGATAAAGACAATCACAAGGAAATACTACTCATAACAAGGATAAAGACCGGGGATCTCTTAGTATCCTCAATATATATGCCGGGGATCTCTTGGCATCCCGAGGATCTCTTGGTATCCTCAATATATACTATGGATCTCTTGGTATTCGGAGGATCATTTGGTATCATCAATGTATGCTAGGTATCTCTTGGTATACCAATGAAATCTTGGTATCCTCACTATATGTGCTAGGGATCTCTTGGTATCCCACTCCTCAGTTCAAATCATAAATATGTTCAGGGATCTCTCGGGATATCGTCTCGCAGTCCCAAAGTAAAACACACAGCAGCAATACAAGAATACTCAATTAAGTTAAATTTCATACTAAGTAAACAAGTAACTCTAGACTAACATGCTTCACGTAATGCAATTAAGGCAGTTTAAGTAAATAGGCAAATAAGTCAACTAAACATGATTTTCTAAACTAACAACAGGCTAAATTTGCAAATAGAGTGAACAGGAAAAGGGAACTCAATTGAAATACTTAGAGAAAATCAGATTTTCCAACAATTAGCTCAAGTACACACTCGTCACCGCACGTACAAGGCATTTCAAATATCAAATATACCATATCCTAAGGGGAAGGTCCCCCACACAAGGTTAGGAAAGCCATTTACCTCGAACCCGCTCAATCAAGTCAATACCACATTCTTTCCACGAGTATCCGACTCCAAATGGCCCAAATCTAATCAAAGCAATTGCATAATGTAAATATAACTTCAAGTAACTGATTCCACGAATTGATTCTAAGTTGATACACGAAATTAGGAAAAAGACCAAAATGCCCTCTGGGCCCACGTCTCAAAATCGGGTAAAATTTATATTTTCAAAATCATCATAATCCCACG
This sequence comes from Nicotiana glauca, assembly GCA_026770625.1. Lineage (NCBI taxonomy): Eukaryota > Viridiplantae > Streptophyta > Magnoliopsida > Solanales > Solanaceae > Nicotiana > Nicotiana glauca. The sequence continues at coordinate 73,964 of MU724584.1, forward strand.
AGTCTAACCATACAAAAATTATCCAATTTCGATACCATTTTATCCTTCAAATCATCATTTAACATTTTTGAAAGATTTCACAATTTTCTTCCCAAATTCCATCCCAAATCACGAATTAAATTATGAATTCAATGATAGATTCATGTACTCTATCCAAATCTGAGTTAGAATCTCTTAGTGAATTTCTTGAAAAACCTTCGAAAAATTGCCAAAATATGAGCTCTCTAGGTCAAAATATGATATAAAACCCTAAACCTCGTATTTATGGTGCACCTCCCAGATTTCCACCACTGCTGACTGCACAAAAACCACCGTTGACCACGGTGGAGCACCGGTGACCGCACAAAAACTAGTGCTTTCCGCAGTGGATTTGACTGCAGTGACAGACTTTAGTATTTTGTCCATAAGTTTTATATAGATGTCCAAATTGTGATTTTCTTACCTTTCTAAAACGTAGGAACGAAAGGCTACAACTTTTGTTTTTGGATCATCTCAAAATTCCTTTTAGATCAAGAGATATAAGCTTCCGAAATCAGACCAGTGAAACTTTCCTCACCATGGACCACACTGGATTTTGTGTGGCCCCCACCGCGGTAGCACAAAATCCTATGCGAATCGCACCGGTGGGTTCAGAGTTCTGCAACTCTGCTGGATCTGCAACAGCTATGATTTTAGGACTAAATTATCCCGGAACCTACCCGGAACTCACCCGAGCCCCTGGGACTTCAAACCAAATGTACCAACATATCCCATGACATTATTCATACTTGTTCAAAACTTCCAAACGCTCACAACAACATCAAATCACCATTTTAACATAGGATTCAAGCCTAAGAACTCCAAGAACTCTTAAATTATGCTTTCGATCAAAAAGTCTATCAAACCTCGTCTAAATGACCTGAAATTGTGCAAGCACATTGCATTCAACACTACAGAACTACTCCAAATTCGGAATTCCATTCCGACCCTTAGATCAAAATCTCACTATCGGACCGGAACCTCCAAAATTCAACTTTCGGCATTGTAATCCTAAATTAGCTACCGACCTCCAAAACATAATCCGATCACGCCCCTTATCCCGAAATCACCCAACGGAACCACCAGATTTCCATTCCGAGGCCGTCTTTACACTGCTCCGACTACGGTCAACTTTCTAACAATTAAGCTCTTATTTAGGGACCAAGTGTCCCAAAACTCTCTGAAACTCAAAATCGAACATCCCGGCAAAACAAAATAGAAGAAATAAACATGGGAAAAGCAGTTAATAGGGGATCAGGGCGTAATTTCTTAAAATGACCGACCGGGTCGTTACATCCTCCCATACTTAAACATTTGTTTGTGCTCGAACGAGCATAGAGACATACCTGAAGTAGTGAAAAGATGAGGGTAACGGTTGCGCATATCATTCTCAGTCTTCCAGGTCGCCTCCTCGACCGGCTGACCCTGCCACTGAACCTTCACTTATGCGATGTTCTTTGACCTCAACTTTCTAACCTGCCTGTCCAATATCACCACCGGCTTCTCAACATAAGATAGATCCTTGGACTGACTAAAATCCAACACGTACGACGGATCACCGTGATACCTTTGGAGCATCAAAACATGAAATATTATATGAACTCCTGCCAAGCTGGGAGGTAAGGCAAGCTCATAAGCAAGCTCCCCAACATGCCTCAATATCTCAAAAGAGCTAATAAACCTCAGACTCAACTTCCCTTTCTTCCCAAATCTCATAACGCCCATCATAGGCGAAACACTAAGCAGAACATGATCTCCAACCATATAGGAAACATCACAAAGCTTCAGGTCCGCATAGCTCTTCTGTCTGGACAGGGCTATACGAAGTCTATCCTGAATCACCTTAACCTTTTCCAAAGCATCCTAAACCAAGTCCATGCCCAATAATCTAGCCTCGCCCGGCTCAAACCAACCCACCTAGGATCTACACCACCTACCATGTAAAGCCTCATATGGTGCCATCTAAATACTGGACTGATAACTGTTGTTGTAGGCAAACTCCACCAATGGCAAGAATTGATCCCAAGACCCTCCAAACTCAATCACACATGCACAGAGTATATCCTCAAGAATCTGAATAGTGCACTCGGATTGTCCGTCTGTCTGAGTGTGAAATGCTGTACTCAACTCCACCCCAGTACCCAACTCATGCTGAATAACCCTCTAGAATTGTGATGTAAACTGAGTACCTCTATCCAAAATGATGGAAACTAGAATACCATGCAGGAGAACAATCTCCCGAATATAAATCTCCACCAACCACTCAAAAGAATAGGTAGTACACACATGAATGAAGTGCACAGACTTGGTCAGCCGATTCACAATTACCCAAATGGCAGCGAACTTCTTCAAAGCCCATTGGAGTCCCACTATGAAGCCCATGGTGATCCGCTCCCACTTCCACTCTAGAATCTCTATTTGTTAAAGCAGCCCACCCGGACTCTGGTGCTCATTCTTTACTTGCTGACAATTGAGGCACCGAGCTACTAACCCAACTATGTATTTCTTCATCCGCCTCTACCAATAGTGCTACCTCAAATCCTGGTACATCTTTGTGGCATCTGAGTTAATGGAATACCGCAAACTATGGGTTTCCTCTAGAATCAACTCCCGATACGCATCAACATTGGGTATACATAGCTGACCCTGCATCCTCAACACTCTGTCATCACCAATAGTCACATCTCTGGTATCACCGTACCGAACCTTGTCCTCGAGGACAAGCAAATGAGGATCATCAAACTGATGCTCCCTAATACAATTAAATAAGGAAGATCGAGAAATCACGTAAGCTAGAACCTGATTGGGCTCCGAAAGATCCAACCTCACAAACTGGCTGGCTAATGCATGAACATCCATCACCAGGGTCCTCTCTATTGCTGGTAAATAAGCCAAACTTGCCAAACTCTCAGCCCGGCGACTCAAAGCATCGGCCACCACATAGGTAAACTTTACGACGATGCATGTATAGGCATGAGCGAGTAGATTTTGTCCATTTAAATAAAACGATTCTATACAAAATTCATCGGATATAGTCCCCTGGTGAGAATTTAGGAAAAGCAAGTGGGAAGTATCAATCCTAGAGTTATAATTCAATTCAAGGGCATAATTATAAAACTTAATTTCACAAAAATGTAAATAAGAGAATTCATAATAGAGTAGATTCACGAATAGTGCGTGTCGTTCAAAGAGTCGATACATGCAATGTTTTGTTATTCAATACCGTATTAAGACCATGTTTATGAGAACTCTTCAATATGGATGTACATATATAATGAGTAGAACTTATGATTTGACTCACTTAATGACTTTAGGTTGGTAGGGCAATAGCTTAATCAATACTCCTCGACTCCACATCCCCAACGTACATAGATAACATACTGATATACTACATGATCTGATGGTGCAGAGACATCAATAGGGATGAGGACACTCCCCTCTTAGCGATATGTTTTACCAATCCATCCACAGCTCAATACATTCTCCTAACAAGTCCTTGGGCAATCCACTCGGAATCAATGGTGGGATCAATCCCTCCTTATATGCTTTAAATTCGTGGATTATGGTATCAAGGTTACCAATCTTGAGAATAAGACTTAGAGAGGAAATCAGCTCCCTAACTTGAGCTCTATCGCACGATTGGAGTATCAAAGAAGGGTGAAATTGCTAAATGTCCGAATAGCCTCCAGCTTATAGATGTGGTCGACAACACACCGATAAGAAGGACTCTACTAGACACGGCTCTAAGACATCCTAGGACACTTTAAAACCTTATGCTCTGATACCAAGTTTGTCACGCCCCAAACCGAGAGACATGATCAGCGCCCGACCGGGTAGCCCCAGTCAAGCGGACCCGGGTGCCTTTCCTATCCCACGTGCTTCCCCATATTTTCACTGCTCATTAACCAAAGGAAATAGCCATTTTTATAATTAAAACACCTTTTTACAAAACATACATATCATACATGATTACTTAATGAGGTTTACAACTTACATCGCCCAACATACAAAATATATTTTTTTACATAAGTTCGTAACCTATATTTACTGTCTACAGAGCCTCTAAGGATACGAAGGATAATACAATACTTGCCGATAACAAGGCTCCGGCTATACCTTACACAAATACCAAAACATGACTCCGAAATAAAAAGAGAGTGGTATGAGCCATGCAGGGCCCCTAGGGGAAAGGGAACACAAATACAGCTGATAGAAAGTGAAGGGGAGCTACGATCGGTGGACTGGAGTACCTGCTATGGATCCACCTACAATCATAACACAAATGTAGCGCCCCCGGCAAAAGGGACGTCAGTACATTTGAATTGTACTGGTATGTATGAACAAACCTTTCCCTAAGTAAACTCAAACCATACACAAGTAATAAGTAGTAATGGAATCAACATTCAAATACACATGAAAGGAAACAATCAAGCCAAACAAGTTTACAATCTCTCCATTTCCCCTTTCAATATTTTCACATCAATGATTTCTATCACGCCCCAAAACCCGAGGAGCGCGACCGGCACTCAACCGAGTAAACCCAACTGAGCAAGCCTGGTAGGTTTCATACATACTACCCAACCCAACTCATAATTAAATAAGGGATAGACTCCATTAATCAAATTCTATCAACATATAATTAATGATTTCCATTCCATTTTCATTAGCAACTTCACTTCTCCCCTTTAAGGGTATTACAAGTTATATACATCATTGCCAAACATCATTATTTCTATTTTTAATTTTCAATACCCGACACTACCCACAACCTGTCTACGGAGCCTCTAAATATAACTGAAGAATAATACAGAAATACCGTCAACAAGGCTCTGACTATACCTTACACAAATACAAAAATAAGACTCCGGGAAGAACAGTGGCATAAGCCACGCAGGGCCCCGAGGGGAAAGGGGCTCACAAATACAGCTGACAAAAAGTGGAGGAGGTGCTACTGCCGGTGGACTGGAGTTCCTGCTATAGATCCACCTACAATCGTAACACGAATGTAGCACCCCAGGCAAAAGGGACGTCAGTACATTTGAATTGTACTGGTATGCATAACTAAACACCATTTTACTAGAAAGAACTATCAAACAGATACAAGTAAATAATATGGGCAAATCAAAGAAGCAATTCATATAATCTTTCATACAATTTCCACAACATCGATTAGGGAATTTCTGTCACATGTTCACCACTATTCCCATTACCACCGCCATCTCGAGCGGAGTCCGGTCACGACCCGACCGGCTAGGTCACCTTATTGGAGGCATTGCTTTCAATCCATATTTCATTTCCCTCATCCGGATTTCAATATCAGCACATTACCACCATGTGTGCGGCATGATGTCCGATCACGACCCGATCGGCTAGGTCACCTCATTGGAGGCATTACTCCATTCTCATTAGTCAACACCTTCAAATCTTTATTCCACACATATCATAACAATTCCTGGGCACTCATGGCCACCATCATCACATCGTTTTCCCTTTCCAATATTCGTTTTACAAGTTGTGATCATAGACACATATATCAAAGATAATTCAAGTTGCAATCACAGGTAGTGAGCACATAGCTAGCATGAATAATTCTTTGTTTCAATGTTGGCTTATAGCCCAAGTATTTCAACACATAACTGTTCTTTTCATCATTATCTAATTATCAAGATTGGTACATCATTCACATTGAGGCACATCCTTCACGAATATGTATAGATATATGCAAATCAATTAATGCGTAGTAACAATCAATACACTAGCCAATTCAACTCTTACCATACTTTCGTAAATGACAACGGAGCTAAATTTCTAATAAAAAGGGGGTTTTAGCCATACATACCTCAATAAAGCTTTCCTTACTCTTTTACAAATTTCCAGAACTCTTAGCACTTCGATCTATTGAGTAAAACTTACAAATTAAATCGAGAATTAGAGATAAGATTGAGACTCTAGCTTGGTTCAAGCATATTGACAAACCCTAGAGATGCAATATGATCTTAGGTCCCTTTTTGAGAGTAATTTATATCACTTTGCACCCCTCTTTAATTCACCACCTCCCACTACTCTAAGGTTTAATATGCATGCAAAGAATCCATTGTTGTACCCATGAATAACCTCACTAGTGACCCCCTTATATCTGAGAATAAAAAAACAAGAGTTGGGGTGATAAAGTATTACCTCTTGAGATGCAGGTCTAGGGGTCTTCACTTGATGTTCTTCAAGGATTTAGCCCAATCTTATGGAGTAATTTGATGGGGAGACTTTCCCTCTCTAAGAACCCTCTCTCTCTCTCTCTCTAGAAATGCTCAGAAGAATGCTTAAAATGAGCTATAACATCGAATATATCGATATGGAAGTCGGGTTAAAAATTAGAAAAATGGAGCCCCGAGTCAAATATGCGATCGTATTTGCAATCGCAAAGTTAACATGCGGTCCGCATAATGGACCGCAAAATGCTCCCCAAAAACTAAACATTCTGACTCAGTATGCGGTAAGAATGCGGTCCGCATTCATATTCTGCGATCGCAAAATGCACCGCAAAACTGACCCTCGCAAAATTCAAAGGAAAATATGCGACGACTATGCAGTCTGCATTTTGATTATGCGACCGCATTTCGACCGCATAACTGACTCCAATTTTAACCAACATTCTGCCTCACTCTGCGGCAGATATGCGGTCCGCATTTCGATTATGCGACCGCATTCTGGACCACATTTCTTGCATTTTTCTAGAAACTTATTCTTGACTTTTTAATGCATTATTCAATCCAAAAAGGTCCGCGCCGCGGCGAGCATTACTCCCTCCGGTCCAAAATAAGTGATTTTTTGACTTTTTTCTTGTGGTCCAAAATAAGTAATTTTTCCAAATTTCAAGAATGAATTAATTATTTTTTTCCTACATTGTCCATGGAGTAAATAGTGTTGGAATATGTGTTGTGAGTGTTTATGTGAGATAGTAAAGGTTAATATGGTCAATTTCATTGATAATTAATGCTAAAAGGTGAATTTCTTAATCTGTGTGAAAACACCCAAAAAATTATTTATTTTGGACCGGAGGGAGTAATTGCTAACACATGCTCCTAACTTGGCACCACGGGATCCGGGTTTTCGAGTAGGGATTTCACGGGGCCTTACATCCTCCCCCACTTAAGATCATTCATCCTCGAATGAGGATCAAGGTTCACTTATTAACAGTCTTAGTGCAATCTTCTCCTCCTCACAACCCGAAACAAGTTGACAATCCCCAAATTTAGCTAACTCCCTAGATTTCCAAAAATTTTGCCAGAGTTTCCTTTGTAATTTGGACATTTCCCCCTGTCAGAGATCCCCCGAAACATATTTCCAAGCACTATTACACAATTCCTATCATGTCTACAAATGGTATACAATTCATTACCCCCAACAATTGCACGTACTCAATCACATTGCTACATTCTCCACATAAATTAATCACTTCAATAAGTCCCGTATAAGTTAACCGTTTCATCATACTACATTCGTTTCAATTAATCATTACCAATCTACACTAGTATCAGTTGTTTACTTTTCACATAAGTCCCTATAAACTTTCATTTACTAAAAAGAATTTTGCATGACTTAGACAATCAAAACACATAACATTCTTACACCAATAGAGGGATTGCAATAGTAAAGCATTTAGGGGAGATATGGGGTGTATTTGCACCAAATGGAACACAACACTAGTTTACTTAGAGATAAGAGTTCACACGATCACTACTAGACTTGTTCGAACAGATGGGGATACTTTTCTTTCATTTCATCTTCCGCTTCCCATGTGGCTCCCTCAACTCGATAAAGCACCACAATATTTATATATCGATGACAAGAACCTCAGCATTACAAACACTACTTTATCACAATGATATCTGGCATGGACTGCACACATAAAAACTAACTGCTAAGCAATCAAGAGAAAATATTTTATTTCCACAACACTTTCGGTCTTCAATGGCCTCATATATCTACGGACTTCCCCAGAACACATTCACGGTAGCAATTTTGATCCCTAAACTTGCTTAACAAGGGTAACAAGTAGATATTTTGCATAAGCTAACTATCTACTAACTCCACCTTCATTAATTTCCACCGGAATGATACACAATTAATCTCCACCCACTTTCTTGGACATGAAGATGTGGATCCATAAAACATATGGTGAACAACCATGGGGACACTTCATACTCCTAGTGCGGCCTACTGTGGAATAAACTTATGCTACCTTTATCATCAACTCACATACATATTCAGGGAAAAACATTGAAAATAGTCTGCTCACCCTCCAAACTCTAAGGCTCTAGGCGAACACTCACACTAAACCCTTGATGACCTTCAACGATTACCCTAAGATGTGTTATCATAAATTGACCGTAAAAATACCTATCCAATATATATATGATCACACTGTGAAGCTCCATCTTTGACTCGTCTGAACTTACAATACCCAATGGATCTAATACAGTAAGGAACAACAGAGTTCAGGATCAGGCTAGAGATATTCAGGAATCCATTAATGTGCCGAGCAGAGCATTTCATGAGGTTATATGCTAAGAGACACAAAAGGTTACTACTAACAATACTGACGTGGTTAATTATTATGAGGACAGCAATTATTAGACAAATATGTCATATGGGTAACTCGTACATTGGCAATAGGAACCACTAGGGAGGAATACTCGAGTACGTGAACCACTCGTTTTCTAGAGTGTAAGGAAAATCCGTTTATCAAGAATAAGAATACTTTGGCACCTTGAATGTGATACGGGTTTCAAAATACATGCTGTTGAATTACACTCTTAACATTACTTGACACACGAAATCTATGCCACAAGCCCGTAAGGATGAAGAGAAGTTGAACGCTTATGAGATTATCATATTTCAGCTTAACCCCTTCTTGAGAATTGATCATATACGAGGGAACTAAAGATACGACCAACACATGCTTCTAACTTGGCACCACAGGATCCGGGTTTTCGAGTAGGGATTTCACGGGGCCTTACAATTTCACAACTTTCTCATATTTTTATTTCAATAGTGATTTCAATCACTTTCCACCCTTATTACCTTGGCCACCCTTATCACCACAACCCACAACTTATTACTTCGTGTTGCGGCGCACAACCCGATCCCATCGAACAATCACAATTCACAAGCAACACAACAACAATAACAATTCACAAGGAAAACAACAACAATTCTCAAGAACAACAACAACAAATCTCAAGGACAATGACAACAATTCTCAAGGAATAGCAGCACAATTCGCAAAGGATTTCCATAACTATCAATGCCATTTCCATCTTATTCAACAACCCAATGTACAATTTAAGTCACAACAATAATTGCCCATGACAAGACACATATGATATTACCACAGTTGCTTCAATTGCATCAATTACGATTCCTTTCCATCATTTGTTACACAGCTCTTACCACACAACCACATTTGCACACACACATTTTATTTGTTGCCATTTACTTGCACTATCATATCGGAAGATTTCACCAACAATGTTCAAGGCACATTAATCACATGAATTCATAAATATTCCACATAATACTAATCACAATAATTTAGTTTCACAAATAATCCAAGTAGATATCACATACCAAAAATCGTACACCAAATAAGGTGATTTTACATAGGTCAAAGTTAGCCATACATACCTCGATTAGGCTTTCCTTAAGTTACTACAATGTTCCGGAAATTATAGAAATTCCAATCTACTATGAGACATAACAAAATTGAACACAAATTAGAAAGACATTCATGGTTTCAGCTCATTTGAGCATTTTATCAAATACTAGTTGAGCATCTTAGTTTCAAATCTCTTTTTCAAGGTTTTTCCTTCATTCCCCAACCAAATCTTCACTTATATGATAAACAAACTATCCACAAACCTAATTTGTACATGCATGTATACATGACAGTATTACACCCAAGAATCATACCTCAATACCCCATCTCATACCCCAAATTCGAAATTAAAGCCTAATGTATAGAATCTTACCTCTTGGATGAAGAACTTATGATTGGGCTCTTTGATTCTTGAAGGTTGATGCAAGGTTTAGATGATTATGAAGCTAGACCTCTCCTTTATCTCTCTATATGCTCTCATCTCTCTCTAAAATCAGTAAGAAATGACCCCAAAATGAACCCCAAAGCCTATATATTGAAATAGGGTCGAGTTATAAAAATTAGAAAATTAACCCTTCGATGTTAGGTCTGCTATAGCAAAATGGACCGCAAAACGAAAATGCTGGCTGCATAATGCACCGCAAAATTGGCACCCAAACTGGGCTACACTGGCCCAGTCTTCGACAGAAATGCGACCGCAAAGTCAGAAATGCGACTGGTTTTGCAGTCGTAGATTTGACATGGGATCGCATTTTCCAATCTTTGGTAATTTGATCATAACTTTGCATAGGAATGTCCAAATGATAAATGGTTTGAAGCGTTGGAAACTAGACTCAAAGACCTTTCATTTGATAGGTTATTCATCATATAAAACCTTATACATATTTAGATATGCTCATTCAAAGTATGGACTAGTGAAGCTCATTTGGAATTTTAGCCTATTATGAACTTTTCCAAATTTTCTTAGACTTAGGCCTTTCCTTGGACCCCAAATTACTTACCATAAGACTTTTACACATATTAACCAAATCCAATTGATGTACACCATGTTAATAGCACATAAAATATTAAAATAAGCCTATGTGGCACCACGAGATCCTAGGTTACTTAGCTAAATTTTCCGGGGCCTTACATAACTAATCCTTCAACTCCTTCAACTTAGGAGGAGCGATACAATACGGAGGAATAGAAATCGGTTGAGTTCCTGGCAACAGATCAATTCCCAAATCAATATCTCTATCAGGAGGCATGCCTGGAAGATCAGCTGAAAACACATTGGGAAACTCATGTACTATAGGGACAGAATCAACAGAAGGGGTATAAATACTGACACCTCTCACATAAGCTAGATACGCATCACACCCCTTCTCAACCATACGCCGAGCCTTGAGGAAAGAAATAACTCTATAGGGAGTGTGATCTAAAGTACCCCTCCACTCAACACATTGTACACTTGGCATAGCCAGCGCAACGGTTTTGGTGTGACAATAAAGAATAGCATAATGGGGCGACAACCAGTCAATGCCCAAGATAATATCAAAATCAACCATGTCGAGTAACAATAAGTCGGCTCTAGTCTCAAAACTACTAAGAGCAACCAAACGCGATCGGTAAATGTGGTCCAAAATAAGAAAATCTCCCACAGGAGTAGAAACATAAATAGGGAAACTCAAAGAATCTTGAGGTACACCCAAATGCGAAGCAAACTAAGAAGACACATAAGAGTAAGTGGAGCCTAGATCAAATAGAACCGATACATCTCTGTGACAAACTAGTATAATACCTGTGATGATAGAATCGGAGGCGACAGCTTCGGTACGGGCAGGAAGGGCATAATATCTGGCCTAGCCTTCCCCTCTAGCTGGCTGAGTAGGTGGGGTAGCAACTGGTGCTGTGATCATAGCCTGAGAACTCTGTGGAGCGCGCTGTGGCTGAGAAGTCTATGGAGGTGCACCCCTCCCAAGTCTAGGGCAATACCTCACCATATGGCGCATGTCACCACACTCAAAACAACCTTGCAGATGATGTGGTAGTGGAAACTGTGTAGTACGGGTACTCCGAGATGCTTGAACACCCGAAACACTGTGAAAATTTTGAGATGCAAACTGAGTTGGCTGACCCACAAAACCTCTACCATGCCGTACTCTCCCTCCAAAATAAGGACCAGTAGGTCTCCTCAATCTACGAGGTCTCCTTACTTCCTTATAGTCTCTCTCCTGACCTCATCTATCCTTGCTCTCCTGAACCCACCTATCCTCTACTCGGCATGAGGTCCTCACCTCCCGCTGAACTGGGACCACAAGCTATATCACTATGACATCTGAAACCTGACCAATGAGAACTCACTGCTCTGGAGTGGGGGTGGCTGAAGTCTGGATCCCTTCCCTGATCTGTGAAGTAGCTGGTACAACCTGAATCAATCCTGCCTAAACTAATGTACTAAACATGCCCAGGAACTGTGCTAACGTCTCCTGAAGTGCTGGAGTAGTAGTATTAGTAGTAGGCATATTCGATGCCAGGGATCTGGCTGGAACTGTTGGTGGCTCCTCGGTGGCAGGTCGCGCGGGAGCTCTGGCTATACATCATGTGCGTCCTTGGCCTTTACCCCAGCCTCACCCTCTGATGGCTCAAGCACGGGAGCTCTGGCTACACATCGTGTGAGAATAGAAGACAAAGGTTTAGGATTATGATGTCAAAATCTCGCACGACAGGGAAATCGAATGAAGTGGAATTTTCCTAACGGTTATACAGCCTATCGTAGATAAGTACAGACGTTTCCATAGTGATTTGCAAGACACTAATAAACCAGCTCGTGATCCATGACTCCTATGAATCTAAAGCTCTAATACCAACTTGTCACGACCCCAGTTCGCCCTCCGTGAACTGTCGTGATAGCACCTAGTCTCTACGACTAGGTAAGCAAAACTAATGTAGAAAATAAACAACACTTGCAGAAGAAATTGTTAAAAAGCCAAAATTACCAAATAAAATAGTATTAAAAATGCTTCTAGGCATATACAATACAACTTGTCAAAACTAATACACTTTCCCAAAACTCGAAATCTCATGAAACACAAGCCTTTGAATATTTAATAGTGTCTAATTCCATAATGTCTAACAAAGAAAACAAATACAGAAGGACTAATACTTAAAAGCGAGAATAGAAAGGAACTCCTCGGTCTGCGAACACAGCAGATATACCTTGAAGTATCTACAGAAGCGCCTCGCCTCAAGGATGATAAGACTGAGTGAAGGTACCTGGATCTGCAAATGAAAAACATGCACAGAAAAGGGCATGAGTACACCATAGCGGTACTAAGTAAGTGCCAAGTCTAACCTCGATCAGGTAGTGATGAGGAAGGTCAGAGCCCTACTGAGAATAAATAAATATAAAGATGACAAGATAAGATAAGCAGTACAATTGAGTATCTACAGTAAGAATTTAATATAGGCTAATGAGGAATACAATAATTGAAACAGAGATATAGACAATCACAAGGAAATACTACTCGTAACAAGGATAAAGACCGAGGATCTCTCAGTATCCTCAATATATATGCCGGGGATCTCTTGGTATCCCGAGGATCTCTTGGTATCCTCAATATATACTATGGATATCTTGGTATCCCGAGGATCTTTTGGTATCATCAATATATGCTAGGTATCTCTTGGTATACCAATGAACTCTTGGTATCCTCACTATATGTGCTAGGGATCTCTTGGTATCCTCAATATACATACCAGGGATCTTTTGGTATCCCACTCCTCAGTTCAAATCATAAATATGTTCAGGGATCCCTTGGGATATTGTCTCACAGTCCCAAAGTAAAACACACAGCAGCAATACAAGAATACTCAATTAAGTTAAATTTCATACTAAGTAAACAAGTAACTCTAGCCTAACATGCTTCACGTAATGCAATTAAGGCAGTTTAAGTAAATAGGCAAATAAGTCAACTAAACATGATTTTCTAAACTAACAATAGGCTAAATTTGCAAATAGAGTGAATAGGAAAAAGGAACTCAATTGAAATACTTAGAGAAAATCAGATTTTCCAACAATTAGCTCAAATACGCACTCGTCACCGCACGTACAAGGCATTTCAAATATCAAATATACCATATCCTAAGGGGAAGGTCCCCCACACAAGGTTAGGCAAGCCATTTACCTCGAACCCGCTCAATCAAGTCAATACCACATTCTTTCCACGAGTATCCGACTCCAAATGGCCCAAATCTAATCAAAGCAATTGCATAATGTAAATATAACTTCAAGTAACTGATTCCACGAATTGATTCTAAGTTGATACACGAAATTAGGAAAAAGACCAAAATGCCCTCTAGGCCCACGTCTCAAAATCGGGTAAGATTTATATTTTCAAAATCATCATAATCCCACGAGTCTAACCATACAAAAATTATCCAATTTCGATACCATTTGATCCTTCAAATCATCATTTAATATTTTTGAAAGATTTCACAATTTTCTTCCCGAATTCCATCCCAAATCACGAATTAAATTATGAATTCAATGATAGATTCATGTACTCTAGCCAAATCTGAGTTAGAATCACTTAGTGAATTTCTTGAAAAACCTTCAAAAAATTGCCAAAATCTGAGCTCTCTAGGTCAAAATATGATATAAAACCCTAAAACTCATATTTATAGTGCACCTCCCAGATTTCCACCACTGCTGACTGCACAAAAACCACCGTTGACCGCGGTGGAGCACCAGTGACCGCACAAAAACTAGTGCTTTCCGCAGTGGATTTGACTGCAGTGACAGGCTTTAGTATTTTGGCCATAAGTTTCTATATAGATGTCCAAATTGTGATTTCCTTACCTTTATGAAACGTAGACACGAAAGGCTACAACTTTCGTTTTTGGATCATCGCAAAATTCCTTTTACATCAAGAGATATAAGCTTTCGAAATCAGACCAGTGAAACTTTCCTCACCACAGACCGCACTGGATTTTGTATGGCCCCCACCGCGGTAGCACAAAATCCTGTGCGAACCGCATTAGTGGGTTCAGAGTTTTGCAACTCCTCTGGATCTGCAACAACTATGATTTTAGGCCTAAATTATCCCGGAACCTACCCGGAACTCACCCGAGCCCCTGGGACTTCAAACCAAATGTATCAACATATCCCATGACATCATTCATACTTGTTCAAAACTTCGAAACGCTCACAACAACATCAAATCACCATTTTAACATAGGATTCAAGCCTAAGAGCTCCAAGAACTCTTAAATTATGCTTTCGATCAAAAAGTCTATCAAACCTCGTCTAAATGACCTGAAATTGTGCAAGCACATCGCATTCAACACTAAGGAGCTACTCCAAATTCGGAATTCCATTCCGACCCTTAGATCAAAATCTCACCATCGGACCGGAACCTCCAAAATTCAACTTTCGGCATTGTAAGCCTAAATTAGCTACCGACCTCCAAAACATAATCCGATCACGCCCCTTATCCCAAAATCACCCAACGGAACCACCAGATTTCCATTCCAAGGCCGTCTTTACACTGCTCCTACTACGATCAACATTCTAACACTTAAGCTCTCATTAAGGGACTAAGTGTCCCAAAACTCTCTGAAACTCAAAATCGAACATCCCGGCAAAATAAAATAGAAGAAATAAATATAGGAAAAGCAGTTAATAGGGGATCAGGGCATAATTTCTTAAAATGACCGACCGGGTCGTTACATCCTCCCATACTTAAACATTTGTTTGTGCTCGAACGAGCATAGAGACATACCTGAAGTAGTAAAAAGATGAAGGTAACGGTTGCGCATATGATGCTCAGTCTTCCAGGTCGCCTCCTCGACCGGCTGACCCTGCCACTGAACCTTCACTTATGCGATGTTCATTGACCTCAACTTTCTAACGTGCCTGTCCAATATCACCACCGGCTTCTCAACATAAGATAGATCCTTGGACTGACTGAAATCCAACACGTACAACGGATCACCGTGATACCTTTGGAGCATCGAAACATGAAATATCGGATGAACTCCTGCCAAGCTGGGAGGTAAGGCAAGCTCATAAGCAAGCTCCCCAACATGCCTCAATATCTCAAAAGAGCCAATAAACCTCGGACTCAACTTCCCTTTCTTCCCAAATCTCATAACGCCCATCATAGGCGAAACACTAAGCAGAACATGATCTCCAACCATATAGGAAACATCACAAAACATCACCGCACTGGTGGGTTCAGAGGTCTACAACTTCTCTGGAGTTGCAAAAGCTATGATTTAAGGCCTAAAATATCCCGGAACCTACCCGGAACTCAGCCGAGCCCCCCAGACTTCAAACCAAATGTACCAACACTTCCCATGACATCATTAAAACTTATTCAAAACTTAGGAACGCTCACAACAACATCAAATCACCAATTTAACATAGGATTCAAGTCTAAGAACTCCAAGAACTCTTAAATTATGCTTTCGATCAAAAAGTCTATCAAACCTCGTCCGAATGACCTGAAATTTTGCAAGCACGTCACATTCAACAGTTCAGAGCTACTACAACCCTTAGATCCAAATCTCACTATTGGACCGGAACCTCAAAAATTCGACTTTCGGCATTCCAAGCCTAAATTAGCTATCGACCTCTAAAACACAATCCGATCAAGCCCCTAAGCCGAAATCTCCCAACGGAGCTAACAGATCCATCAGATTTCCATTCCGAGGCCGTCTTCACACTGCTCCGACTACAGTCAACTTTCTAACACTTAAGCTCTCATTTAGGGACTAGGTGTCCCAAACTCTCCGAAACTTAAAATCAAACATCCCGGCAAAACAAAATAGCAGAATAAATACGAAAAAAGTAGTTAATAGGGGATCAGGACATAATTTCTTAAAACGACCGGCAAGATTGTTACAGTCATGCATGTGCATATAAATGTCATGTCATGCATTGGTATAGGCATACATAATATTATCAAGCCACTGAGAGCATCCCATCATATCGTCTCGTTCACTGTGGGAAACATCATCAACATATACCAACTGATCAGGTGGTGGTGCGTATATAACGTCGTAATCTTTTTTTCATATCCCATATACATACATACATATATACATATATACATATACATATACATATACATATACATATACATATACATATACATATACATATATATATACATACATACATACATACATACATACATACATATATACATATACATATACATACATACATATACATATACATATACATACATACATACATATAAATATATATACATACATACATATATATATATATACACACACATACATACATACATACATACATACATACATATAAATATGCGTATATAACGCCATCTGGTCATGGGTCAATGTACATATATAAATGAATGAAATGCATAAAAAATATGTAATAATCTCAATATTCTTTCCAGATAAACTTTTTCAAATGCGTATTATTTTGAAACCCATGAACAGAAGATATAACAATATGTCACATGGGGAATCAAGAACAAAGAGACCCCTAGTATTTCAATGAACAGAGCCATTTATATATATATATATATATATATATATATATATATATATATATATATATATATATA
>MU724584.1:92298-117401 GCA_026770625.1 Nicotiana glauca
TATATATAACGCCATCTGGTCATGGGTCAATGTACATATATAAATGAATGAAATGCATAAAAAATATGTAATAATCTTAATATTCTTTCCGGATAAAATTTTTTAAATGCGTATTATTTTGAAACCCATGAACAGAAGATATAACAATATGTCACATGGGGAATCAAGAACAAAGAGACCGCTAGTATTTCAATGAACAGAGCCATTTATGAAAACTGTACGTTTGCTCGTTTATTCTGTATAACTTGGACCATGCCAAAAAGAAAGAAGGGATGACCTTAACATAACTGGAGTAGGAAAAACTCCGTATAGTCATTTTGGCGAAGATTGCACCGTACTCTTTTTTAACAGCAAAATTTTGATGAAATTATGCTTATGTTCCTTGAACTATTTTGAATGAGATGAAGCTTCTGTTTCTGTAAAGTATTTTGAACGAAAATGAAGCGTTTGTTCTCTAAAGTATCTTGAATTAGAAAGAATGTAACATGTCTCTTGTTTTATAATTTTTAAATTTTTCTTTTGTCCAAATGGAATGGACAAGATTCTATATTAAACCTTACTTGAATGTTTTAATTGTCCCAAGATAAGACACATATACATGGAATGACTTAAGAGTCATTCCTTTATTTGTGGCCTTCTGCCATGTTACTTTTCTTTGGGGGGGGGGGAGAGGTTAATCTTATCTCATTTTTATAATAATTAATTAGGTAATGTTCCATTACCCTATAATTAATCAATTACCCGTATAATTAAAAATTATCTACAATAACAACAACAACAACAAACCCAGTTTGATCCCAACAAGTGAGGTCTGAGGGGTAGTCTGTATGCAGAACTTACCCCTACCTAATTCAGGTAGAGAGGCTGTTTTCAATAGACCCTCGGCTTAGGAAGGGAAAAAATAAGAAGAGGAAAGTAAGGGAGGAAGAAAGATGGAAGATAAAAGAAAAAAAGGAAAGATAAAGGATAAATGGCACCAAATAATAGCAACAGGGAATACAATACCTGAGGCGAACAAAACCACATAACATTATAAAAATCTAAGAATATGAAGGGACATTCATACTACTAAGACTATCGGTGAACAACTATAAACTACCAACTAACCTTCTACCTTAATCATTGACCTCCACACTCTCCTATCAAGGGTCATGTCCTCAATGAGCTGAAGCAGCGCCATGTCCTGCCTAATCACTTCTCTCCAATACTTCTTATGACTACCTCGACCTCTTCTCAAACTTTCCATGGCCAACCTCTCACACCTCCTAACTGGAGCATCAATGCTTCTTCTCTTAACATGTCCAAACCATCTCAACCTCGACTCCCGCATCTTGTCCTCCACGGAGGCTACTCCCATTCTGTCCCGGATATCTTCATTCCTAATCTTATCTTTCCTGGTACACCCACACATCCATCTCAACATCCTTATCTCTACTACTCTCATTTTCTGCACGTGGGAGTTCTTGACTGGCCAACACTCAGCCCCATACAGCATAGCCGGTCGAACCACCACTTTATAAAACTTACCCTGAAGTCTTTGCGGCATATTCCTAATTAAAAATTATCTCAATTTGCTTAAAATTCTATTTATTTGTAATATATTTTATACATCATATTATTACGTTCATATGGCACCTTGTATGGTATTAGTCCATAAATATCGGGTAGTATCGCTCGACCTGTATTTTATTCCAAATTGGCCTCTTTTAACGAAACTCATTTTCTTTAATTTGTGCACCCTTTGTACTTTATGACACTTACTTATCACTTGTTATAAATAGCATAAATATGTTAATCTCAAGATAATCTCATCCCCGAGTCTGTGTCAATTAACTGAAGACGAAACTTTTTTAACGTACGAAAATGCGAGATATAACATCCTTCGCCCCTTAGAAACATTCGTACTCTAATGTTCAGCTCCTTAGGATCTATATAACTTTTGGCAGCAGCGCCCGTGTAACAATACTACTACCAATTCTCTTTGTAGAAGCTTAATAATGCAACGCCACACAGGACCACAATCATTAATATCACGACTCCTTTTTCTACCCTCGAGAAGGTATGAGGGAGTTTTTTCCAATTTAAGTGACAATCGAAATGAGATTATTTTATTTAAAATTCAAAGTCACCACTTGGGATAATTTATAGTGTCCTAAGTTACTGGTTTAAATCTCGAATTGAGGAAGATTGACTTTATTTTATAGTCCGGGAACACAAAAATTTGGGTAAGGAATTTTGTTAACTCGAGAGCAGGTGTTAGGCATTCTCGAGTTTCGTGATTTTAGCACAGTCACTTTGATCATACTTGGCTTAATCAAATTGCTTAATTACTTATTTTAGAATCTATGTGCATTCGCCTTTTTAATTAAGAAATTATCTGAAAACAGGTCACACGCACGTGTACGCATTTGTTTTGCGTGTCAAAAATTATGTCACCCGAACGTGTCCACAATTAATAACGCTTTGTTAATATTAGGAAAGTTTGCCAAAGTTGAACGAACGCATACCTCGATTTGCTTTTAGGATCATAATTATGTCATGTGAACGTGTACACAACCACGATGGTATATTAAACATGCCTAAAGCAAACTACGAATATCATTTTTACAACACTTAACAAGAGTGCCATAAGTGATTCAATTATGGATGACACACCTCGGTCTAAAAGAGCTATATTTAATTACAGTGAACCATATTATTATTGAGAAAGTTTGGTTAAAGTTGCGCGAACGCATACTCTAATTTGGTTTTTAGAATTGAAATTATATCACACGAACATGTACACAATCATAATTGTAGATTAAATCATGCCTAAAGGCCTTTCCAAGACAATTCATTTTTAATAGTTGAGTCAAAATATTTGTAAGGACCATGGGTGGTTAATTAATATGGCACACCTCACACTATTTTAAAGAAAAGAAATATGTTCAATTAAAGGATAGGGCCAATAACAGGCCAGCAAAAAACTAAACTCCACATTACAAAACTTTTTTTTTAAACATGAGACGCAACAGGAAAATGGGTGGGGCTGAAGATTTTTGGGCCTAAAATTGTGCCCAGTACAAAAGGAAAACCACATCTGGATGCTTTGGGCCTCAATATTGAGCCTAACATTTGAAAAAAAGTCTAAGGCCACACTTAAAGTGATCTTGACCAGGACATCCATTTGGGCTCACTCTTGGCCCAATTCACTAATGAAATCTACTGGCCTTCTGAATATACATAAAAATAAATACATAAATCTGAAAACTATAATTAACTATTAATAACTGAATGTAACTTAAATCAACTATACAAAATAGATAAATAAAAGAACAAGTTTATGCAATTTTAATCATAACCACTAAGTAATCTAACTACTAATTGACGAAAAGCTTAAAAAAATGATCCACCCTTCTGCTAAGACAACATACTTCCTCCCATGGAGATTTTGTGATCCAAAACAGTGCTAGGATTTGCAAGAGTATCTATAAAGCTAACTTGCAAATCTGCATTTGACTCATTATAGCAGCAGCGGACAAAACAAATAGTCAGTGCCATTACAACTCTTCATTGGTTTCAACACACAAGGAAAGCTTAACCAAAATATCCAAATCCCCTTTAAACCGATCTCGCAGACTCCGTTAGTTAGTTTACCAATAATAATATGAGAGTAGGTTTCAGCCTTCACATGGATCCCTATAGACTACTTTAAGCATGCTGAACCTTCACATTCTAGTCTAAAGTTTGAAAGCAAATTTTAAGATTGAGCATGTAGGAATAAGAGAAGTTACAGATAATTATCAACCCACATAAAAAGAGTCATGCTGATTTTCAAACAATAAATTTGAACCAGATCTATACAAGCCCACCAACATTCACATAAAATCCATTTATTAAACAAATCATTCCATTTCAGAAAAGAAACCACAATACACAAGGAAGGAACCGAAAATGACACCTTGAATGAGTAACAGATAGGAAAATAGTAAATGTAATATGAAGAAAACTCAACAGCAATAAATCAATACAACAGGAACCAATGATGAAAAATAAACAGCTTAAAAAACAAGCTAATTTTCAGCTTAAAAGACTAGAAAATCCATGAAAGCTTTTTAAAACTCCAAAAGAAAACCAGAAAGACCAGCCATGTAATGTATAAAACTTTTTTATTATTTATTTTTAGGGTATGAAATTCTGATGCGTTTTTTTTAGATTTTGGTGCAGAGAATGATACTAAATGTCTGTGTCTGAAAGTAAAAGGAAGGGCACTATTTATAGACCTAAAAGGCCATGTGCTGAAAACAAATCAAGAAAATATTCCCTCAGCCTGAAAAGGCATCTTTTCTAACTAACTAGGACAACTGGCTGTCCTTTATTGGCTCAACATATTTGTACTAACTAAATATAGACAGCTGCCCCCTATTCAAGAAGCTTCCAAATGCAGAATTACTTGAAAAAGTCCCTATTTTATTTTTTAACTTAACCCTTAAGTCAATTGTTAGATTAACCTCCTAAGAGTTTCTAACAAGTACAAACCAAGGCAAACAACACCAAACCAGAACCAAACGGAAATAAATATCAAATGGCACCAACCTTAAAACCTTTAACTAAACCTAGACCCTCTTAGCATGAATTGAAGTCAGGAATGAGGCAAAAACAGAGATATTTAAACCTAATACTACAATAAGTCCAAAATTAATCAATAGTGAACCATTTTCTAAGAATTGAAATTATTGAGCAAACAAACATTATTAGGTCAAGGAATCATAACAACAAAAGGAAAGCTAGAGTACCACAATAAACATGTTGATTTCAAAATTAAACTAATTAGACGCGTATTAAACCAAATTAATAGACCCTAAAAAGACTGGCTAAGTAGGCAGAATCAAGAAAGAAGAAAAAATGAAAACCTAACAACCCAAGATTATGGTTAACTAAACCTCTTCATTTTTCCGGTCAAGGAAACAGAAAAAGGTAGAAGAAAGCAAAGTGATGCAAAAGAGAAGAAGCTAAAGAAGAAAATAAGGATAAAGAAATATAAACAAGAAAGAAGGATGGATATACCTACTGCATGAACGAAGAGTGGCTCCGATGGGACCCGAACTTCTCCAATTTAAATCAAAAATAGGTGTCAAGCGACTGTTCCTATTAAGAACAAACGAGTAACAACCATTTTCGGCTTAAATCGCCTTAGAAGCTCAGATTTAGGGTTTGCATGCCACTAGATTTGAAACTAGTGGGATTCAGGTGGGATTTGGGTGAAAGTATTTAGGGATTTGGAACGATGAGGGAACAATGGTGGAAGGGTTACATTTTGGGGTGGTTTGGAGAAGTTAGGGTTTTTGGGCATGAAACTTGGATTTAAAATTTGAGGTTTCTAGTGATGATTTAAGAGAAACGAGTCAGAGATTTGAAATGAAGAGATGATGGGAGTTCTGGGGTGTTAAATTGGTGGTGTTTGGGATGTCGTCGCCGATGTTGGCGATTTCCGACGGGTGGTCGACGGTGGGGGAATTTAGGGGCGGCTAAGATCTCTAGGGTATGACTTTGAGAGATAAAAATGGGAATTGCAGGGGTTCCATGGGGGGGGGGGGTCTGTGTTAGGATAGTTTTATAGTTAGTGGGAGGTGAGTTCCCAACCGTTTGATCAAATGAGATCAATGGTTGAAATTTAACTCAGGGAAAATGGGGTCGTTTTGAGTAAGGTTGGGGCTGGACCGGGTACTGGTTCTTGGGCTGGATTTGGGGCGGGTTAGGGTAGAAACATTTGGGCTTCAATACCTTTATCCCAATCAAAACGAAACCTTTTTCAATTAATCCAATTTTCCTTTTTTTTTTGTTTCTTTTTCTTCTTTTCTTCTTCTTTTTTTAATTAAGACCCTAAATTTAAATCAAATGCGTAAATGGGCCATTTTGTAATTTTCTAAAAATGGGCCATTTTAATTAAAACCCTAAATTTCCTAAAAATTATAAAACTTCCTAAATCTTAAATCAAAAAGAAAAATCAATAATCAAGCAATTAAAGGGTAAAAATATAAATGGGCCATTTTGTAATTTTTATTTTTAATGGAATAAATAATTAACTAATTAATCATAAAAAATATAAAAATAAAATCTAAATGCAATGCATGGTATTTTTGGCATTTTCATGATTTTTAATGGAAATTAAATGTGCACAAAAATGCAAACAATTAATAGAATCCTACAAAAATCCTATAAATTGGCAAATAATTGAAAAAAAATTTATTTTCTTGGATTTTATAGGAGTAATTCATATAGGAAAAAAATCACATGCTCACAGATTCCCCTCTTTGCTTGGAAACACGAAGAGTTTTTGTACAAAGATAAAGTGAGCGGATACGAGCAATTTTTGCCCGTTTGAATACTCCATAGGAAGCATTTTTGAAAGATTTAACCGAACCTTGCTTCCAAGGTTGCCTACATATTCTTGGCTATAAAGGAATCAGGTCAGTGTAGTTCGGAAAGTTTTGGTAGCAGGGACTACCGGGAAGCTATGATTTCATTGTTGCTGTTGCTGTCACAGCTTGCTGAACTCCTTTTTACACCAAGACAAAATAAAAGAAGCTAGACTAAACCACGTTCTATGAATTACAAGAATCCTATATACGTATCTTCAAACTTGATCTTGCAGTTTCTGCGGCTCTGTGGTGCACCTTGAGTTGTTGACTCGTACTCTCCAGGAGAGATTCCTTTGTTGCTGAATTGAATAGCATTATGAAGTGAATTCCCTTGTTCTCCAGGTGGGTGTCTGATTCCCAAAACTTGAACTGTCATATTTTGAAACTTGGATTGCTTCCCTTATTCTTCAGGTGGGCGCCTGACTATCGATGCTTGAACTGTCTTCATTCGAAACTTGAACTGCTTTCCCTTGTTCTCCAGGTGGGCACTTGATTACTGAAACTCAATCTGCTTTCCTCTGAAACTTGAGCCACTTTCCCTTATTCTCCAGGTGGACGCCTGACTGCTGAAACTCGAACTGCCTTTCCCTTAAACTTGAGCTGCTTTTCCTTGTTCTCCAGGTGGGTGCCTGATTGCTGAAACTCAAACTGCTTCTCCTTGAAACTTGAACTGCTTTCCCTTGTTCTCCAGGTGGGAACTTGATTGTTGAAACTCGAACTGCCTTCCTTTGAAACTTAAGCTGCTTTCCCTTGTTGTCCAGGTGGGCTCCTGATTGCTGAAACTTGAACTGCTTTCCTCTTAAACTTGAGCTGCTTTCCTTTGTTCTTCAGGTGCGCACCTGACTGCCGATGCTTGAACTGTCTTCCTTTGAATCTTGGACTGCTTTCTCTTGAAACTTGAGTTATTTTCCCTTGTTCTCCAGGTGGGCATCTGATTGCTGAACTTGACATGCTTTACCTTGAATCTTGCGCTGTCTTACCTTGTTCTCCAGGTGGACACCTTATTGCTGACCTTGAACTGCTTTCTCTTGAAACTTGAGCCGTTTTCCCTTGTTCTCCAGGTGAGTGCATGATTACAACAAAACAGATAAAGTAAAAGAAATTTTTCTGCCCCAGTTTGACATTGGGAACATTTGTGAGTGTTAACCGACTCTTGTTATAAAAATAAGTTCTAAGTTAAATGCTCTTATCCTAAAAATTTCAAACCAAGCCTTACCTCAAAAGTGAAAACTCAAATGCTAAATTATATTCCCAAAGTAGAACTCTCGTCAGACCTTGTCATTTGTGAAGGTCTCAAAACTTACTAAAGCCCGTTATCTAGGAGGGTACTAAAAACTTACGGCTGAGCCTATCTGGCACCTACTTTCCTCACAAAGGGTTTCTCCGGAACAAACAAAATTTCCTGCCCTGTTTCAATAAAAGAAAAATCTTGTCATTTTGAAAATATGGTGGTTAGTTTGTGGCATTATTGCTGAAGGTGGCCTTCCTACTGCCATGCTTTATTCTAATCAGCTGCCTCCGACTGAAAAAGAATTGTTTGACCTTCTCACTACGCCTTAACCACAAGACCCTGAATGACCTGAATGCCCTATACTCAACTTGATGTTTTAACATTTCTGTCTTTCCAATCCGAACTTCTGCATTTTTTCAAAATTCCAAAAACCACTTGATCACTTGCACCTCTGCTAATACCTTGTTTTCCAATCTGCATTATGCTATTTCTGGCATGTTGGGGCCGCTCTTTGCTTCGTATAATTTGGAAGTTGGTAATAAGATTTGCAATCCTTTCTTATTTGCTTAGCAAGGCTAACATTGGAAAAGACTTAGTGAAATAGACCTAAAAGGAAATGAAATTCAATGACTTCGAGGGTTATGAATAAACAAGAAAAATCAAAACAAAAAAACTATTTGAGGAAGAAAAGGAAGAGGGACTTATCTGAGTGAGGCTACTGGCATCAATGATCATGACATGCATTTGAATTAATTAGCCTAGTCCATTCAGTCAATCACATTTCAATCTTCACACTTTATGTCTGGGGTTCCCATAATCCAATTCCTTTGCAAAATCAACAACCTTATTCGGCTTGCGGCACCCTGAAGGGTTTTCACCAGCAAACCTGTCTAATTTGTTCATCTCTCAACTCACCATCACCTAACGGTGCCCGTGAGTGTTTTCACCAATAAGACTCTCTCATTTATTTATATTTCTTGTGTAGAATGGAGTGTTTCCCCTGATATGAATCATACCTCTACTTTCTTGACTTGAGCATCCCTCAAAGATTGATCGGAAGGTCTTACTTTGGACCGTAATGTGGGATTTTGGATAGGGTTAGAAAGAAGAGATATCATAAAGGCTCAAAATAGCTTGAATGGGTTAAAATTTACAACTTTTGGAATCAAATCTTTTTACAAAATCGCAACTTCTGCCCCAGTCTCCTAACTTGGGGGCTTTGACTTTTTATTTTGAAGGGACCGAACCGTGAGGCTGTTTACGTATCCTTGAAAGAAATCATGTCGAACATAGTTCATGACATATGAATTGCTTTGTTTTTTTTGTACTTTTCTCTTTTTTTATACTTTTCTTTTTGTTCTTCTAAACTTTGCTTTTGATTCCAAATAGGGGTATGAATGAAAATAAAAGGCTCAAAAGGGGTAACAAAGGATAAAGTGTTTAGATAATGTAATAAAATGACTTCGCCATTCTAATATTCAAAACATGCCAAGTACAAACAACACCATTTACCAAAGAAATCATACATAATATCTTTTGACTGCATCAGAATTGATAGCCACGTCGACATACTTGCCTTCTATATCTTTTAAATACAAAGCACCATTGGACAACACTCTCGTTACCACGAACGACCCCTACCAATTTGGGGCAAACTTGCCTTTCGCTTTGGCCTAGTGTGAAAAGATGCGTTTCAATACTTGCTAACCCACTTCAAATTTCTAGGGATGCACGTTCTTGTTGTACACTCTTGCCATTCTCTTTTGATACAACTGGCCATAACATACTACTGCCAGTCTTTTCTCATCAATCAGACTCAATTGCTCCAATCGGGATTTTGACCTACTCGCCATCATCAATCTTTGCTTCTGTAACACTTTGAAGGGATGGAATCTCAACCTCCGCGGGTATCATTGCTTCAGTACCATATACCAACCAATAAGGAGTTGCACCTACTGAAGTGCGAACAATAGTGCGATAACCTAGTAAAGCAAAAGGTAACTTTTCATGCCATTGCCTAGAAGTTTGCACCATCTTTCGAAGTATCTTCTTTATATTCTTGTTGGCCGCCTCAACTGCTCCATTTGCCTTGGGACGATACAGAGTGGAATTTTGATGCATGATTGAAATGCTGACATACTTCCTTCATCAAATGGCTATTAATATTTGCACCAATGTCCATGATAATTACCTTTTGAATTTCGAACCAACAAATGATGTTTGAGTGAACAAATTCAACCACTGCTTTCTTGGTTATTGATTTGAAAGTCATAGCTTCAACCTATTTAGTAAAATAATCAATGGCCACCCGGATAAACCTGTGCCTATTGGATGATGCTGGCTCAATTGGTCCGATGACATCTATACCCCAAGTAACAAAGGGCCAAGGTGCGGACAATGTGTGCAATTCAGATGGGGGAGAATGGATCAAATCACCGTGCACCTGTCATTGATGATACTTGCACACAAAACTGATGCAATCTCGCACCATGGTGAGCCAATAATAACCTGCTCGAAGATTTCTTTGCCAGAATATACCCACTTATATGCGGCTCGCAAACTCTGGAATGCATTTCGGTCGTGATATTCATGGCTTGTCCAGCATCTTATGCATCTCAACAATCCAAGATCTGGAGTTCTTTTGTACAAAACTCCCCGACTTAATAAAAATCCGCTTGCCAAACGTCGTTTTGTTCTCTTTTGATCTCCCATGGCATGTACTGGATACACCCCGGACTTGATGTACTCCATGATATCATGGAACCAAGGTTCACCATCAAGTTCTTCTTCTACCATTTTATAGTAAGCATACTGATCACGAACCTGAATATACAAATGGTCAATATAAGCCTTATCTGGATGATGTAACATCGACGACAGAGTAGCCAAGGAATCATCAACCTCATTATGGATCCTAGGGATATGCCTGAACTCCACTGATCTGAACCGATGACAAAAATCCTACAGACATTGTCGATATGGTATGAGCTTTGAATCTGGAGTCTACCATACTCCCTGAATCTGGAGCACTAACAAGTTTGAATCTCCCAAAACCAGTACTTCCTGGACTCCCATGTCCACAACTTACCTTTAACCCAAAATACATGCTTCGTACTCAGCCACGTTGTTGGTACAATAGAAATGAAGCTGAGCTGTGACAAGGTAGTTATCACACCCTAAAAACTGAGGAGCGTGACCGGTGCTCAATCGAGTACACCCGACTGAGAAAGCCTGTTAAGTTTCATTCTACCCAGACTAATTCATGAATAAGGAGGAGATGGACTCCATTCATCAAATTTTGAAAATATATCATTAACAATTTCCTCATTTTCATTAGTAACTTCATTCATAATTTTCAGAAAAACAATTATTACAAGCTCATCCATCTTAGCCCAATATCAATATTTCTAATTCAATTTCCCGTTATCAAACTCCACCCACAGCCTGTCTACGGAGCTTCTAAATACAACTAACTAATAATACGAGAATGCTGGCAACAAGGCTCCAGCTATACCTCAAAATGGATATCTATAACAAAAGATGTACAATATAACCCCTTGAAGGAAAAAGGGGCTAGACACTCCGCTACGCGCGATTGGCACCGTCCGCTATAGAGCCACCTATATTCATTAAAAAAATGTAGCGCCCCCAGCAAAAGGGACGTTAGTGCTATCGAATAGCACTAGTATGTATAACTAAACAACATCTAGTTAGAAAGAACTTTCATACAAAAAAATAAGGAAATCACGAGGATAACTCAAAAGCTTTAAGTTATCACAACATTTACAATAATAAAGAGTCATACAATATACACCTCATGTTTCCATTGCTTTTAGTTGGGGATTTCAGTACTGTTCAACATCATTCACAATACCACTACTTTCTTGAGCGGAGTTCGATCACGGCCCGATCGGCCAAGCCGTCTTACCAAGATGTTACACTTATTTCATTCTCACTTTCCAGTTTCAATTATCATTACATTAGCACCATGTGTGTATAAGATGGTGTCCGATCACGGCCCGATCGGCTACGCCATCTCATTTGATACATATACCTCAATCAAAATTTTATTCTTGCTTTCCGGTTTCAATATTAATATATTACCACTATGTGTGTAGCATGGCGTCCAATCACAACCCGATCGGCTAAGCCGTCTCATTTGAGACGTATATCTCAATCACAATTTCATTCTCACTTCCAGTTTCAATATTAATATTACCACCATGTGTGTAGCATGGCATCCGATCACGGCCCGATCGGCTAAGCCGTCTTACCAAGACGTTACCCTTTTCCATCAATCATCTCATTTCAACATTTATTTCACATATCAATTCATCGGCACTTGGGGCCACAATCATTATATCATACTTGGCACTTGGCCGCATTTCATAATTCAAGTTCTTTTCACATATTTCACATTAATATCAATCTCAATAACAAGCCATTCAATTCAAAAGGTCAAGTATACATGAGAGAAAACATGAATCATGGTCATATAGAATATTTCAGAAATAATACACCTCAAGTTCTCGGCACGTTGGCCACACTCTATTTCCCGAAGTCATTTGATTTATTTCAAACATCTTTATACATAGAGGATTTCATATACTTTGGCATTCAATACATGATTCATATTCTCCGCACCTTTTTAAATCATCAAGAATAACACATTAATCATATTGAGATACATCTTTCACGTACATAATGTCGCAACCCTAAATTCATGTGAAACAACAATCAATACAATAATTCAACTTTAATCTTACCGTATTTACACATATACCGATGGAGCTCAATTTCTAAAAGACGAGGTTTTATCCATACATACCTCAAATTTACCCCTTAATGATACTACAATGATCCAATACACTTAAGCAACTTCAATCTACAATACAACATTCAATGGGACCAATATTAGTAACAAATTCCATAACTTATGCAATTTAAGCATATTATCAAATACCTTGTAGGTATTAATCTTTTCATCTCATAGCCATAGTATTAGTTCATCCAACTATCACCATTAACTAATAATTTATTCCACAATCATTCCTAACCAATTTATAACTTCCAACAACATATGTATGGCCATCCATTCACACCCAACCAACAAATCCTATCAAATAATCACCCTTTCAATCTCTACAATAGTTATGTATTTATATTAGGTACTTATGGCTTCCAATCACCACACCAGGAGTTTAAACACTTAATTCATACTCATATTCCCATAATAACTCCATATATATAAGTCTAAAAGTGAAAGATTAACTCTTGTAGACCAAATCTTGAAATACAACCTTTGGGGTGTTCTTGAGATTTTTGAAGAAATCCTATGAAATTCAATCAAAACCATGTTGTAACTAGTGATTGATAAGTGAAATCACCATAAAAACACTCTTAAAAACTCACCTTAGGTGTGTAATTGGAGCCTTGACCGGATTGGGGATGGAGAGGATGCCCTAGTCTTGAAAGATGACTTAAATCCTCTCTTTTCCCATGCCTAGGTGTATTTAGAGGTATGATACTAGCGCGCCCGTGCTAAGGCCACTCACGAGGCAGAAACTTTTCAATATGCATGGCCGCAAAGCGCGGCCGCGCACCTGGGCGTGCATAGGACACATGTTTAGTAAAATGGTCATAACATTCTGTGTACACCTCTAAATGATGAACGGTTTGATGCGTTGGAAACTAGACCCAAAGAGCTTTAATTTGATATGTTAAATTCACACAACTCCGTATATATATGTAGATATGATCGTCCAAAGTGAGGTCTTTTGCGTACTCATTTACAACTTTAGTCTATTAAGAAATTTTCCAACTTGACTTAGGCTTAGGCCTCTCCTTAGACTCCAAATCACTTATAATATGACTTATACGCTTATTAACATATCCAATTGATATCCATTATATCATAAATCTTTATTTTCACACAAAATAAAATAATTGGCCTACCTTAGCACCCTGAAACCTCAAATTACTTTGCAAAATTTTCCTGGGCTTTACATTCTCCCCCGCTTAGGATCATTCGTCGTTGAATGATAAGTGGAGTCAATTCGCAAATACTTAGCATAAATTATCTCTTTTCTAACACATCTTTAATTCCCAAATTTTGACAATCTCCCAAATTTTTTTAGAAATTTCGGTAGAGTTTCCCTTGTAACTGGGCCTATCCATCTACCAGAGAATCCCAGAAATACACCCCAACAACATATAAGTGATCAAATGATGCGACAAAACATAAAACAACACCAACCACAGCCACATAAATATAATTAGAAAGGAATTCCTTTACATTAGTTGAGCAATCTATACAAAATTTATGTGAAACAACTTCATAGAACTCTTCATTGCTATTCAAACAAATGGGGGTACTTCGTTTTCATTTCTTCCTCGTCTTCCCAAGTGGCTTCCTCAACCTGCTAGTTCTGCCATAACACTTTTATGAAGGCAATTTCCTTATTTCTCAATTTTCGGACTTGTCTATCAAGAAGGGCAACTAGAATTTCTTCGTACGATAATTCTTCATTAACCTCAATAGTCTCAACTAGCACAATAGTGGACGGATCTCCCACTACCTTCTTCAACATAGACACATGGAAGACTGGGTGTACCATTGACATCTTGGGTGGCAGCTCGAGCTTGTATGCCACCTGACCAATCCTCTGAATGATTTTGTACGGTCCGACTTACCTTGAATTCAATTTTCCCTTCTTTACAATCCGCATGATACCCTTCATAGGGGAAACCTTCAAAAATACCCAATCATCTTCTTTGAACTCCAAGTCTTTGCGACGAACGTCCGATTACGACTTTTGACGACTCTGAGCAGTTTTCAACCTCTCTTAATAATCTTGAATTTCTCCATAGCCTGATGTATGAGGTCCGACCCTATCAATTCATCTTTTCCAAGCTCAAACCACCCATGGGAGATCTACTTCTCCTACTATACAACACTTCAAATTGTGCCATCTGTATACTAGCATGAAAGCTGTTGTTATAATCAAACCCTATAAGGGGTAAATGATTATCCCAGCTACCTTTGAAATCAAGAACACAAGCA
Organism: Nicotiana glauca; assembly: GCA_026770625.1. Lineage (NCBI taxonomy): Eukaryota > Viridiplantae > Streptophyta > Magnoliopsida > Solanales > Solanaceae > Nicotiana > Nicotiana glauca. The sequence continues at coordinate 106,994 of MU724584.1, forward strand.
TGTGACATATCCTCAAGCGTCTGAATGGTCCGCTGTTCCTTCACATCAGTTTGTGGATAAAAGGCTGTACTAAGATTTACTTGAGTACCCAAACCTTGCTGAAATTGCTTCCAAACATTTGCTATGAATTGAGACACTTGATATGAAATGATTGAGACTGGAGTGCCATGCAACTTGACTATTTTTTTGATATACAGTTCAGCATATTATTTCGCTGTGTCAGTAGATTTGACTGGCACGAAGTGCACTGATTTCGTGAGTCGATCCACGATTACCCAAATGGAATCGAACTTATGCGTAGTGCGTGGTAATACTACTATAAAATCCATATTGATCATTTCCCATTTCCACATTTAAATTTCTATTCTTTGTAACAATCATCTAGGCCTTTGATGTTCGGCCTTCACTTGCTGACAGTTTGGACATTTTGCCACAAAGTCCGCCACAACATTGGCTTTTTCCCGGGAGATATAAAATATTGATGTCGTAACCTTTGATTAACTCCAACTATTTTCCCTTCCTCAAATTAAATTCTTTCTATTTGAAAGTATATTGAAGGCTCTTATGGTCTATGACTATATCCACATAGACCCTATACCAATAATGGTACCAAATCTTTAATACAAATACCACTGCTGCAAGTTCTAAGTCATGTGCTGCATTTTTTCCCCATGATTCTTGAGTTGCCTAGAGGCATAAACTATCACCTTAACACATTGCATCATTGGTGGAACATCTTTACATATTTCTCTTACATAAGACCTCCCACGAATTGAGTTCTACAATAATTTTCCTGATATGGTTAGAATCTCCCGTGAATACTTGCAACTAACTCTTCCAAGTTCTCAACAAAAGACATTACTGAATGAGTTTTCTCATATGAACTTCTGTCTCAAAATGAATAACACCTGCTAACTTGCACACGTACCCGAATAACACCTTCCTGCACGGTGTTGCATCAAATGTAAGGTAACATTGTGCTCCGACTTTTCTTAGCCAACCTCTTCTCCCCATATGTGCCTTATAGAATTTAAGAAACTGCACTACTTCCCCTGTGAATATTATCACGATCCCTTTTTACGGTTAAACACCACACAAAAAACATATCAACACCCTTTATATGTATATAATTTAGGAAGAGTCACTGGCCCGAGAAGGGCATTCTCTGAAACTTTAGATCCTCCTCAATTCTTCAATAATGACTTTTGGTTTTACTCTTAAGTGTAAGACTTAGTCCACCTGATTCTATCCTTGATGAGTAACTCACCTCATTTCTCGTATTGTAGCTACCAATAGAGTTCTCTGATATTGCGGTTTAAGAGTTACCATGTTAAACATGTCTGGTCCGTAACAAGTGTTCATGCTCTTTCAATCTATTTCGAACCTTTCATTTTCTCTTTGGGTAGATTATGTTGTCTTTCCCATTTTGATCATCCTTTGGCCTGGACAATATTCTAGTACCAACTTTTCTTTCTAATTGGAACTTTCATTCCCATTCCACTTTACGCATAGTGCATAATTGATAGCCTTATTGTGCCGCACATTTGTCTGCCTCCCGTGAACTTGTAATATCATTATGCCTGGTTTAATCAGTTTATCATACCGCAACTTCACCACCGATAGTCTCACTTTCCATTGTATGTAGGCACGAACTCTCTCTATATCCATTAGTTGATATTTAGTGTCCCCCAAGTTAGTTGCATTACGGTTAATCGTTTATAACTTTTATTAACACTTATTCTCTAAGTGAGTCCACCATTCTGATGCAAGATATTTTATGATAACCATGACCATCTCAATTTATAGGTTTTATCCCCATTTCTTCTCGCCTCATACTTCCCATCTAGTGAATAGCCATGCACTCTTCCATATTTTACGTGGTCTTTTCCCTTAGTTATTTAATCCCTCTCACCTCTTAACTCTTAATAGGATATCTGTGAGAAAGTGTGTTCGTCTGCATATTCATGAATAACTGAGCAAGCCTGTTAAGTTTCATTCTACCCAAACTAATTCATGAATAAGGAGGAGATGGACTCCATTCATCAAATTCTGAAAATATATCATTAACAACTTCCTCATTTTCATTAGCAACTTCATTCATAATTTTCAAAAAAACAATTATTACAAGTTCATCCATCTTTGCCCAATATCAATATTTCTAATTCAATTTCCCGTTATCAAACTCCACCCACAACCTGTCAAGTAAAGTATCAAAGGCCTCCCGGGCTTCGGCGGGACCAACACAGGTGGGTTTAACAAATAACCCTTGATCTTATCAAATGCTTCCTGGAACTCCTTAGTCCATTTGACCACAACATCCTTCTTTAGCAACTTAAAGATGGGCTCACAAGTTGTCGTGAGTGAGCAATAAACCTGCTGATGTAGTTCAACCTCCCTAGCAGACTCATCACCTCGGTCTTGTTCTTTAGCGGTGGTAATTCCTAGATAGCTTTGATCTTTGATGGATCCAACTCAATGCCCCGCCAACTAACTATGAACCCCAACCGTTTTTCAGACAGAACACCAAATGCACACTTTGCTGGGTTGAGCTTAAGATTGTACTTGTGGAGCCTCTAGGAAAACTTTCTTAAATCTCTGACATGGTTAGACTGCTTCCTGGACTTTATGATCACATCATCCATGCAAGCCTCAATCTCCTTGTGTATCATTTCATGGAATATGTAGTCATTGCCCTCATGGGAGTTTCCCTAAAATTTTCAAACCAAATGGCATGACCCGGTAGCAATATGTTCCCTACGGCGTGATGAATGCCATCTTTTTCGCATCTTCCTTATCCATTAAGATCTGATGATATCCCACACAACAATATACAAAAGACCCAATCTCATGCTTGGCACAATTATCAATCAAAACGTGGATATTTGGCAACAGGAAGTTATCCTTTGGACTTGCTTTGTTGAGGTCACGGTAATCAACACATACTCTGGTCTTACCATCTTTCTTTGGCACATGTACAACATTAGCTAACCACGTGGGATATCGTGTAAATCGAATGATCTTCGTATCAAGCTGCTTTGTGACTTCTTCTTTGATTTTCACACTCATGTCAGTCTTGAGCTTCCTTAATTTTTGTTTAACGGGAGGGAAAGCTAGATCAGTTGGCAATTTATGAACCACCAAGTCGGTACTCAAACCTGGCATGTCATTATATGACCAAAATCTTTATATTCAAATAATACTTTGATTATTTCTTCACTGATTTGTGGTTCAAGATGGATTTTTTGACATTATCTAGATCTCTTAAATTGATTGTTTTAGTTTCATTCAAATTAAGCTTGGGTTTTTCTTCAAAATGATTTAGTTCTTTACTAATTTTCTCAAATGCCTCATCCTCATCATACTACGTTTCATCATCAAACTCTATTTCTTGGATTATTATTTCAGAATTAGATTGACTTTTAATACTTGGCTAAAGATTCCTCATGCATGTCATGTCATTGAAACTGGCATAAAAAGAACTGGTTAAAGAAGAAAAAAACAAAGATAAAAACTATCAGGAATGATGGAAAAGGGAAATTGCATTTTATTGAAAATAAAGGATAACAAGGCTTGTACATCAAACAAGCAAGAAATAAAAATCTGGGTCACAACCCTGGAATAACCCAGATATAAAGGAAAATAAAGAAAACTACCAAAACTCTTTCCGAGTAGGGAGAGGAGTAGCCTTCCAAATTTTAAGCTTTACTTTTGGCCCGACGAACTGCACATCTGCTTTGCTGGAACCTTCTCCAACTTCTACCATGTTCACATCATCAAACAACCTCTGGAACCTTTCAATTAACTCTTCACCAATGTCAACCGCGAGATTTAGAACTGCTAACACTGGGCGCTTCATGGTATTGGGCTTGACAAAGGACCTGGAGAGACGCGGGATAGGCTTCAGAAGTGCCCACGCCTTCTGTATCAAACTTTTAGCTCTTTTCACATCTGTCGCTTTGAATCCAAGACCAAACGTACCCAAATTTTCAGGGAGAGACACTGGCTGTATGATACCCTATAAGGATGCAACCAGACCTTTACCTGGTACAAAGAAATTTTTCAACATTTTAGATGCCACCATGACGGATACAAAGGCTATCTTTGGAGCTGGAATACACTTCCCTTCTGGAACCTGCTCAACCGGCACGGTTTCAAAAACTTAATAGACCCAAAGCCCCTTGTCATCTTCGGCCTCAATAAACAGGACGGAGGCATCACTGTAAGCACACAAATTCTTCTCACCATGCACGACGATCTCCTGTCTGGCCTACTCGAACTTGACCATCTAGTGCAAAAAGGATGGGACTACTTTGGCAGCATGTATCTAGGGCCGACCCAACATCAAATTGTACGAGACAGCTATGTCCAGTACCTGGAAATCCATGATGAATTCAACCGGTCCTATTGTATATTCAAGCACTATATTTCCAACCGAATCTTTTCCCCCACTGTCAAAACCTCAGACACATATACTGTTCTTTCGGACCCTTTCGGTATCAATTTTCATCTTGTGTAGAGTGGAGAGAGGGCAAATGTTTGCACTAGAACCATTATCCACTAACACCCTAGTGACCATAGAATCTTCACATTTCACTTTAGATAGAGAGCTTTGTTGTGTTCGGTACCTTCCACAGGTAACTCTTCATCAGAGAAGGTGATCATGTTCACCTCAAATATGTTGTTGGCAATCTTCTCCAAATGGCTCACTATGATTTTGTCAGAGACATGAGCTTCGTTCAGAATTTTCATCAGGGCCCGACGATGCTTATCTGAATGGATCAACAATGATAGCAAGGAAATCTGCGCGGGAGTCTTTCTCAATTGCTCCATGAAGGAGTAATCTTGTACTTCCATTTTTCTCAAAAACTCTTCCGCCTCTTCTTCAGTGACTGGTTTCTTTACTAGAAATGGATTGTCTCTGAGTGATTTAGTTTTCCTTAACTCTTTCGGGGCAACGAATCTCCCGAATGAGTTAATCCCTGGGCGTCATTAACCTCTTATTTCACCTCCTTCCCCTTATAGGTCACTATCACTCGCTTATAGCTCCATAGGATAGCCTTGGTGTTGATTACCAGTAGATGGGTAACAGTCTTGATGATGACAGAGTCCTTATGGGCACCCTCTACAATTATGATAGGCTTATTCGCCAACCCTGGTATGATCACCTTTGACTTTTCTTGCTTTGCTACAACATTACTTGGGGATCTCTTCTCAACTACCACAGATGGCTTACCATTGTCATGCTCAACTTGTTAGCCGATCCTTCAACTATTGCTTTTGTGTCAATTTTTCCTTTGACTGGCTTAACCTCACAAAATCGAATCATCATGACGGATTGTGAAGGCTTCTTAGGCTCCCCCTCCTTGTGTACTATCTCGATCATGTTTGTTTCATCACAGGTTGGCAATGGGTTCTGAACGATGTTGGGTGCTTCTGGAGTTTGGACCACAATCTGGTTTGTGTCAATGAGCTCTTGGATGACATTTTTTAAGTGCTAACACTTTTTTGTATCATGCCCCAGGGTACCAGAACAATATACACAACTGAGGGAGTAATCCAAATTCTTTAAAGGAGGATTTGGCAATTTCAATTCAATTGGCCTGAGCGCATCCAACTGCCTCATTTTCTAGAATAAGATAGTATAAGACTCCAGCAACGGGGTGAAAATTTTCTTACGCTATAACCTCTTATTTCTGAATACTGGCTTGGGCTAGAAACCTGGACCGACAGGGTTTCTCTAGGCTCGTGGAGATGGGTAAGCACTTTGTGGAGCTGGGTAGGTGTTTTGTGGGGCGCGGCACGACATATGGGTAAGAAGGAGGTTGAGTGTATGACTTAGTGTGGTGGACAAAATACTGAGGGTTTAGTGATGGGAAGTAATGTTGAGGTAGATTATATGGGGTTTGGGTGTAGGTTCGGTGATGGGGTCGAGGCTAGGTATAATGGTGTGGTGTGCCCCTTGGTCCAAACCACGATCCCGAGTCAACTGTTGTAACATCTTCTTTCTTCTTCTTTTCGATCACTCCCCTGGTACCATTCTGATGGCTTGGGTGGTTGCTTTGATGGCTGAATAGCTCATGATTTTGCTTGATTTAAGCCCTTCTTCCACCATGCCGCCCATCTTCATTACTTTGTTGAAAGATTTGCCTTGGCCGATATCAGATGGCGAAATTAAGTAGGCTCCAGAGCCTGCAGAAAGTACTCCACCATTTTGTTTTCCTCCATCAGAGGGTTGACTCTTGCCGCTTGTTTTCTCCAGCGAAAACCGTATTCCCTCAAACTTTTTCCTAGTTTCTTCTCTATCTTAGTCAAGGACAGACGATCTGGAATGATTTCTATGTTGTATTGGAAGTACCGTGCAAATGCTTGGGCCAAATCATCCCAGGTATACCATTTGCTATGATCCTGACGTGTTTACCACTCTAACGCCGCGCCACTCAGACTCTAGCTGAAGTATTCCATTAATAGCTCATCTCTCCCACCGGCTCCTCTCATTTTACTATAGAATCCCCTCAAGTGGGCCACTGGTTCTCCGTGCCCATCATACATGTCGAATTTAGACATCTTTAATCCAACAAGCAACTGAACATCAGGAAATAGACACAAATCTTTGTCGGCTATGCTCACCTGGCTTCCCAATCCCTGCATGTTTCTGAATGATTGCTCCAGGCTTCTTACCTTTCTGAACATCTCCTCTTGTTTCAGGTTTTTAGGTGGTTTCTCACTCTCAACAGGGAGGTCGAAATGAGGAGTGTAGGAGTAATGATCTGGGGCCTTGAAAGTAGGCTTTGGGGGATAGTACTGATTATCTTGGGTCTGGAATAATGACTCATTGGAGGATCGATGGAGTGTAGTTGGCGGGGTGATACAAAATAGGGGTGGCTGGTAGAGGGGGCACGTGATTATTTTGGCTAGTAGTGCTTGTGTGGTTTGGGAAGTGATGCCCTGATAGTGGTGGTAATGGGTGAAGACTGGTGCATGTTTTGGGGATAAATCAATAGTGGGAGGTTCTTGGGATTGAGCTAATGGTGGGATGAAAGCAGGGTTGGCAGGGTATGATGGTTGGGGATGCCCTTTCACCCATGCTTGGTACATTTTGGCCATCTGATGTTTCAACTTATGTAGCTCCTCTTTCAGGTTAACCTCATACTCTTTGCCCTTTCTCGACGGATAAATAGCACTTGCGTCCAGTTCTTGGCCAGCCACGATCAACTTGTTTTTAGACCTGATGTTGTACGTGTAGGTTGCCAAAATGCCAAACAAACTAACTACCTGCCTGTACTTGATGATGACTAGCAAACTTGTTAGCGATTAAGATCTTAACAGATAGGTGAGAGCACGTTGGGGATGTGATGAACCTATGCAGTTAACCATTTCTATTATGCATTTGAACGACTGCTTGCTTTATCCCGGCTTTCACTAATTCTTTTCATTTTGCATTTTTCTTTCTCTCTTTTCATTCTCGCCTTTCTTTGCTTGATTCTTGTCTTTCTTCTTTTATTCTCACATTTTCTTTCCTCTCTTGTTTTGCCATTATTTATTTCCCCTCAATTTTCTTATTTTTTCTCCTCTCTTTCCTTTTCATTTCAAGGCTATGATCGAATCTTATGGGGATTGCCTACGTATCACGACACCACATGAATCAAAGCAAGTGTAGTTCTGGGGATAAATAAAAGAAAAACACATTTTTTCCCTCTTTTTCTTCAAATTTTATAAAATAAAACAAGATAGATGCATCCTGATTACAACGACTTCCCTACCGACTTAAACATTTTCGAAAACTAAAAAAATGGACTAACAGACTCCAAAACAAAACTACAATAGACTCAAAAAATAAGCTTCCCTTGCTGCTCCAATTGGCCTTAGCGCGGGCTTGTGCGCCATGTCTTCTTGGAGACAAAACAAATCATCTATGATCTGTAGGACAAAAATCATAATTGAGGTAAAAAATATGGACTGGGTCATGTCTTCACACTTGTTGCCCTTCATCACAATGTAGTCCGCAATCCTCCTAACCCTTTCACTGATAATACCATTCTCTTGTAGCAACCATCCAATTTGCTGAGATTGGGCCCCCAAAACTTGTTCGGTAGTATAATTTTCTTCTTGAAGCTATTACTAGTCCTTTTCCAACTATGACATTAGGGCATAGCAATGTTCCCTTTCTGCTTTGAAATTTCTTGCCTGCTTGGTCATTTCGTTTTCAAGGACATTGACCCTGTTCTTCAGACCCACCATCTATTTGTCGTACTTTTCTTCCAGCTGTCGGACAAAATGTTCCCGTCCCTCTGTATTCTTAGCTATCTTGGCTTGCGCTTTCACTTATTCGTTTTCGATCTTTTCCAGGTTAGCTTCATAATCACACACCTTTCTCCTAAGGACATTTATGAGCATCTCATCTTGTCTGTTTCTGGCTAGATTTTCAGCGGCGATTTCATTCTTTGAATTTGAGCTCGTAAGGCTTCATTTTATTGGGCCAATTACCTTCTTTCTCCTTAAGCTTCTTGCATTTGTAGATCATTATTGAACTCAATGTTTCTCAATTTCTCTTCAAGAGTGTGGATGGTAGCTTGATACTTTTTCTCTTTTTCTCCCCAGGCCAACCTTTCCTTGATAGTGTCATCAAAAGCCTGCACATGCGCTCTTTTTGCTGGTATTTCAGGCTCTAGTTCGGGCTCTAGCTCATTGCTTGCATCTGACTTTCTTTCAAACCACGCTGCATAATTCAGTTTCACTTCCCCTTTGGAAACATCTGGTACCTGGGTGCCATTTTTTAGATACCGACAACTGTTCCAATCCTTTTGGACTAAAGCCTCTGGCAATGCGGCCTCGGGATGGAGTTCGATGACCTGAGGGGTTAGATCTTCATCTTTAGGAACTACTTGATATCCCCCTAACTGCCTTAAGACCCGCTGTGGTGTATACGACTGGACAAACCTCAAACCCATTAACATCAAATAACATTGTAGCTGTTACACACACACACACACACACACACACACACATATATGATTTCTTTCATCGTGAGCCATCCTATAGCCCATTCGACTTGACTTACTTTTAGAGCTTTCAAATGGGAAATCCAAGCTTCAAACCCTTCTGGAGCGTTGTAATCTTTCACCCTTTTATTATAGCTTTTGATGAAATTATCTTTGCTTGAACCATAGCTCATGAACTTGGGGTGATGGTGTAGATACTCGATCAACCAAATTTGTAGAAGAACACTGCAGCCTTTGAAGAATTGAGCCCCAGATCTACCCAATGTCAATGCCCGGTAAATATCTGCCAGTACTAGAGGAGCAAGTGTGTGATCTTTCTTTGTAATAAGGGTTTGTGCAACTCTAGCCATGCGGGTATCTATCTTCCCTTCTGCATTTGGAAAGACTAAGATTCCCAGGAACACAACTATGAAAGCAAACCAATGATGAATATGCCCAAGGTTCTTGTCCTGTGTGTTGTTCAATCCCTTTCCATGTGTTTCGAACCCGACCGAATGCCCGAATCTAGAATACAAAAATTGAAAGGAACATCATCCATTATCTACACGAGCCTTCTTCATTTGTTTGCTAATATTAAGAATATCAAAGAATTTGTGTACTGATGGAGCCCTCAGGAATATCAACTATTGTTTTTTGAAGTCTCGGCCAAAATGAATGTATCTAGCTATTTCTTCTAGTGTAGGGGTGAGCTCGAAATTCGAGAAATGAAAGACATTGTGCACAGGATCCCAAAAGGTTACCAAAGCTTGGACCAAATCTTCTTGTGGTTGATTTCCAATATATCAGTAAGAGCACCCAACTGTTCTTTCACCCAATATTGACCATCTCTATCCAAATCATACCACCACACGCGCAACTACAAATGAGCTTGCTCTATGACTAATAATTTCGGGTCCTGTATAGTGTTCATCTTGGTACCTCTGAATGGTTAAGGTTAGGGTTGACTCTGATAGATTTTGAGAAAACAATTTTTGACTCCCAAAGGAATGAGCAAAAGAAAATGACCCTTTCCCCTTCTACACAAAAGTGGCTGCTTTTGCAAGTGTGGCCCCTGTCACACCTCCTTTTTTCGAAGGTTTTACTACACCTCGGGGAAGGGTATAATAAAGAAGGAGTTTTTCCACTTAAAGGACAATCAAAACGGGATTCGTTTTATTTAAGATTTAGAGTCGCCACTTAGGAGATTTATGGTGTCCCAAGTCACCGGCTTGAATCCCGAATCGAGAAAAGGGTTTGACTCTGTTTAACAGTCGCGAACCAGAAATTCGGGTAAGGAATTCTGTTAACCCGGGAGAAGGAGTTAGGCACTCCCGAGTTCCGTGGTTCTAGCACGATCGCTCAACTGCTATACTTGGCTAAATTTTGATTTTTATACATGTTAAAACTCATAGTGCATTTTAGAATTATTT
>MU724585.1:521-18841 GCA_026770625.1 Nicotiana glauca
TTAAGATGATAATAAGTAGTTTCAGTCAAATACGCGGTAAAATTAACAACCGGGACGGACCAAGTCACAATCCCCCACGGTGCTCTACCCCACGCTCATATCCGGCATGCAAGTCACCTCAATACAATACTATGATGTGCAAATCCGGGGTTTCAAACCCTCAAGATATCATTTACAAGTATTACTCACCTCGAACCGGTGAAATCTCTAGCTCGCGACGCCTTTGCCCCTCAAATCGGCCTCCACGTGCATCGTATCTAACCAAAATCAGAGCGAATACATCACAATATGCTAAGGGAGCATTACCCAATCGAAAATAATCGAGAAATAGCAAAAATCTCGAAACTAGCAAAACCCGAGCCCCGGACCGGATTCTCAAAAAATTACAAAACTAATATTACCGGATTCCTCTTCTTGCCACGAGTCCATACATACCAAGAACTCCCAAATCCGAGCTCAAATGCCCTATCAAATCCTAATTTGAAATATCAAAAACTCAAGCCCTAGCTTTATCCCTTTTTAATGAATTACAACCAATTTCTATGTTAAATCTATCATAATCTCGTGTATTTAAGCCAAGGAACTTACCTCTAATCATTCCTCCTTGAATACCTCTTCAAAATCACCTCAAAGCTCTCAAAGCTCGCTAAAAAATGGTGGAAAATACATAACCCTCGCGGATGAAATGTTTCAATAAAACCCTTTATGACTAGCCTAGATTTCGCTTCTGCATAGAAAATGTCGCTTCTGCGACCTCCGCATCTGCGCTCCACGTCCGCTTCTGCGGTCCTTCACTTAAGGGCCCCTACCGCTTCTGCGTTCCACATTTTGCATCAGCGGGACCGCCTATGCGGCCCGCCTTCCGCTTCTGTGGTATAACTTCCGCTTAAACGGACCCGCTTATGCGGATAACTTTCCGCTTCTGCGGAAATTGCTCAACCTCAGCCTTTTCGCACCTGCAATACTTGGCTCCGCTTCCGCGTAACAGCATCTGCGGTTTCCTTTCCGCAGATGCGGAAACACCTGCTGCAACCTAAAACCTGCAATTCCAACTTCAAATTTCCTTCCGATAGCTACCCGAAATCACCCCGAGGCCCCCGGGACCTCAACCAAAAGCACCAACACCTTCTAAAACGTTATTCAAACTTGTTCCAATCCTCAAAACACATCAAACAACACTAAAATCATCAATTCACCTCGGATTCAAGCTTAAGTTTCTTCAAAACTTCCGAGACACGCATTCGATCAAAAACTCAACCAAACGACGCCCGAAAGGCCTGAAATTTTGCACACACATCACAAATCACATATTGAAGTTACAGCAACTCTTGGAATTCTATTCCAACCATCGGATCAAAATCTCACCTATCAACCGGAATTTGCTAGAGTACTAACTTCGCCAATTCAAGCCTAATTCTACATCGGACCTCCAAAATCAATTCCGATCGCGCTCCTAAGTCACAAATCACCTCCCGAAGCTAACAGAATCGCCGGAAATCACATCCGAGCCCTCTAACTCATAAGTCAACGTCCGGTTGACTTTTCCAACTTAAGCCTTCCTTAGAGAGACTAAGTGCCTCATTTCTTATCAAAACCAATCCAAATCAACTCTCACACACCACCTATCGATAGTGAAATATTAAGAAGCAATAAACGGGAAAACGGAGCAATAACACATGAGACGACGGGCCGGGTCATCACATCCTCCCCAACTTAAACAATCGCTCGTCCTCGAGCGTACCCAGAGTTGTACTAGAAGCCAACCAATAGCTGAATGACCTTACCAAGCATATACCCGGGGTGATCCCACGTCACCCTATCTCACATAGGTCCGATAATACAATACAACTGAAATTTCACAGTCCATCTAGACCATAAACTGTAGAACCACATTGCACTTTCTGAAATCATACCCAGAATAAACCCGAACCAGCTGTAATAACCCACACCTACAACCTCAGGTGAAATCATACAATATACCACACAATCCAACACTCGAAACAATAGTCTCTATTGACAGCAGTTGCCCACAATACCCAAATACCGATAGAAAACTCTTATTAGCTAAAGTCTTATTCCAACACTTTCATATACTGCCAACGATAAATAAAACACGCGATAAACCATAACCATTCCTCAGATCACCCATACACGAAGCCACTTCCTTCTTGACTAATACCACAACAGATTTCCGGGCCGAACCTCGATATTATCCTTCTAACAAGCTGAGATCAAATTTGTTCATATTCATTAATGACTCCAACGTTCACCTCGAATCCAACACACCATTCTGGTGAAATGACACCTCAACACCGGCCTAAGCCGCACTTGCATAATACGCGCACCAATAAGAAATGGTCTGAACATACTCGAATCATGACAAATAACTCAAACAAAAGAGTTGTACCTCAAGCTCATCAGTACCATCACAACACCAGGATGAGACCCCATCTCACATCATAAAACAGAACACATGAATCTACCCCGAAAGGTCATAACTCCACGTAGCCTCGCCATAATGCGCGATCCTATCCAAACACTGTTACACATGAAGCACCTCAAGTCGCTATGATCAAAATCGACAGCCGCACACATTTGATGTCTGAAACCAAAGCAATTCATTACACCCACGGTGAAACAAATAACATACGTCACGCAACCTGATAGGCCACAACCAATACTCCATTTACCGAGCAATACTCAATTACTCTTCCCGCTCGACTTCCACTATGAATCCCCAATAGAACTGCACCACATGTTCCCATAACCAACAAACCATAACGCCTCACAGCACAGAAAAAGCAACTCATAGGTCTCCCCAGATCACTTACAAGTTCAATAACGATCGAATCAACATGTCCCTCAACAATACAACTCGTGACTAACCAAGCTAGCTCAAGTTAAATACGTAGCCACATCGGCCTGCCAACGAACTCAATACCAAGAAGCCTAAAAATGTTCCTTCCACTACTATAACTCCTGCCAGAGCCGTACTATACGGTGCTCGGCACCAAATAAATACTGAAATCCAAAATCTCACCCAGCGACATGCCCGGCCACAAGAAACGCATCCGAAAAAGTCCCTCAATACCGGAACTAAGTCAATGATAGGAACCTCTGCACTGAGATCCATCACGAAGGCCCAATCAAGAAAAAGCAATCCTTCCTAACCGTCCACTGGTCTTTGGAATACAACCCACTCTGCTAGAACATAATCCGATGCACCTCGCCACGCAACTTGTGGAATTTTCCGACATAGCCCATAGCACGATAGTCTAGAATAACCCAACACTGAGACAACCAGTCTACACCCCAATATCGTATCCACAATCTAATATACCAAGCAAAGAAAGATCCACTCGGGACTCCAAATCCCAGTAGCCACTAAACGGTGCTGATACACACGATCCACAACCACCACATAGTCTGTACTTGAGAACTCCCAGTCTCCAACTCCATATGGCACACGAATCACTATACCTGATCCCAAATTCTTCCATATGAATACATATCACACATCAAGTACCCATTCATTCCACGAGAGATATTCTAAAATTTCCCTGTGCCATCAACAAACTCAAATATCAATAGTCAATCCAATAAGAAAATACCGCAACACCACCGATTTACATCACCTCTCCTTTTACTGAACATATACCCCCGTCAAATCACTATAATAGCAGTACCACTTTCCTTAATCATCTGAAGATCGATTCTTAAATCACCTGCAGATGCTTAAGAATTTAATGACTTTCCATTCCGAACTGAACCGAACCTTACACACACAAATCCCAATCCTCCACAACATATCGTATATACCATACCACACTAGGATAATATGAGAACTCCATCTCCCTTTTCCTAACCACAAACTAAAATGCCAGGGCTAAATCTTTCTATCCAAACCAGGCTAAGCAAACTGTCAAGACTCAAGAGCATTGTTGTATCATGCCTGTAAGAGCTCATTACCTCGAACACATGCGAAGAATTAATCATACCCTTACCATACCGATTTGGTCTATTATCAAGCTATTCCGTCCATCAAGTTTCCCTTCTGATTCATCATCAACTTGATATTCTTCCATGCTGTAGCACCACAATACCTTAACCCAGGTTTACTATACGAGACTCGAACATAAGACCACACTGTCTAAGACCCATAAGACACTGAATACTCTCTCAAAGCTTCCCAGAAATACCACGTTCCAGAATACTTTACTTGAAGAACTTTCTGCGAGTCAGAATTCGTTACCATTACTTCCCAGATACTGATACATAGAATCCTATAATTAACATAAAATATCACAAGTCTTGATCCTTTTCTAATGGAAACACAGTCTCTAGCCATATACACCACCTTAAGACACCTGATTATTACATGAAAAATCTTGAACATAATAAAACCATTCTCGAGAGTCATTCACTCTTATACAACTGTAAATTACCTAACTTAACGGACAGAACCACTCGTGCCTTATTAGCACTCTGACACCACAGAAAATGATCCCATATCAATACAAACAACCATCTTCCTTGTCTATACACTGAGCATTCTTTGTCAACCACAACTCTAGACATCCTAGTATTTTCTCACATCTACGAAAGCACCATATAACCTTTTTCAAAATTTTGCTTCACTCGTGCTATCCTCGGCTCAATTTCTGCATCCAGGACTGATCCGCCAGCATACCTCGAAACAGAATCAACATAACATATAACCGTGCGATCATCTAATCAACAACAACCTCCCCAACTTGGCTCGAAGCCATCTATCAGGACACATTCAATAACCCATAATACTTTTACTCTAATGATGCCACAATATTATAGTGAGATTAAACTCAAATCATCTACTAGTTTATGAAAACACAGATCATCTGGTACTGAACTCCTCTATAAACCTCGCATTCATCCCCACATTAGCTGAGTCCACTCTCTTAAGCTACCCAAATTTTCAAATTGCAACACGTACCTTTCAATTACACATGGGATCTTCTAACGGACACATAAGGATCATACCACTCAAGAACACTCCGCAGGAGATAACCCACCTGCTTTGCCTAAATTTAGTATTTCATCATACCTCCCACCGTCATACACATAATACAACCAATTTAGTCTTCCTGAGTCTGAACTCATACCGCCACAAGTGTTGCACTTTACTTTCCAACTAGGAGATACGAAAATATTCTCCACGCGCCCATAACTCGGGGCTACACAACAAATCGCAATAGGAAACGAACACTTAACAGTTCATCTATTATCCAGCAGACTCCTCCGTCACTACCTAGTCATTTAAATACACCTCACAGCACTAACATACTCACCACATGGGTATCCAACCGCCATTCCGGCTAATAAGGGCAATACCAAACATATAAGTTCAAAACACTTGCTCACACAATCAGCACCTCGGTGCTCAAACCATGGCAAAGATCCGGCCCCAAGTCCACCAGACTGGCCCAACATCAAACTCATAGAGATTACATCTAGCCCCTTGATCGGAGAATCACAAGCCATCAAGGCACATCTGACGCTGAGCGCTCATGTGCGCATACAGACGTGTGGAAGGAATTTCAAGAGTTATATCTCAAGCTGAATAAAGTACGCACGATAAGAATTCTAAGAAAGTAAATCTTTTCTAAAGGTTCTACAGCCTCTCGAGGATCAATACAGACGTCTCCGTACCGATCCGCCAGACTCTACTAAACCTGCTCATGACTCGTGAGACCTAGTAACCTAAGCTCTGATACCAACTTGTCACGACCCAATTTCCCAACCCGGTCGTGATGGCGCCTCTCGTGAAGACAAGGCCAGCCAACTAGCTCAAATCATCTATTTAACAATTATTAAACATAAATGAATAGATAAATACAGCTCAACGACAATAATAACCAGTGTTTATAACCCAACACAACCCGACCAGGGTGTCACAAGTCACGAGCATCTAAAGAAAACCTAAACACAACTACAAGGCCAATAATATACAAAGATAAATTCTAGGAATTCTAAAGACAACGTCTGGTGCCGCAAACGCTGGCGGTCACCTTGCTCAGCTACAATGACAAAATCCTCAATCAGCTTAAACCCGCTACCGGGTAACAAATACTTGCAACTGCACGCGAGGTGCAGGGAGTAAAGTGAGTACTCCAACTCAGTGAGTAATAAAGGTAAATAATAACTGAGCAGCAAGAAACCACGTAAAGCAAGTCATCATGCTATATAGTACAGTGATCCTTTGAGAAAATAGTGAAACCGTGAAAACTTTAGAAATATCGTGGCTCAGTTTAAAAACTCTTTCAAAAATATTTTTTTTCAACAGTAAAGTAAATGAATGCGAAACAGATAGTGCAAGTCAGCACATAAATCAGCCTTTCTGGCACAGCACTCCATTAACAAATAATACCAGGGTGTCAGGTAAGCAGTGCAAGAGGTAGCATGGAAGCCAATGAAATGCGAGTGCTGAAATTTCATGACAAATAATACAAAATAGGAACAAATGAATGAGTGCAATGCAATGCATATGACGGTACACTCCGGTACCCAATACAGCGTGCAGCCCGATCCATTTAACGTCGACGGCGCTCACTGGGGTTGTGTACAGACTCCGGAGGGGCTCCTACAGTCCAAACACAATATCAAGTCATCTCGTGGTTTCAATTAATTCCTGGTCAGCCAATATTACCTGACCGGCCAGTCATTGTTACCTGACCAATTTACATCATATAGTGTCATTGTTACCACTTCTTCAAGTCACATCACACAATGTCATTATTACCACTTTTTCACGTTACAATATATAGTGTCATTGTTACCACTGTTTCAAAATCACTGTTGCGACGCATAGCCCGATCCATGCTCAGTCCAAAAATCAACATAAGCCCCTTGGGCATTTGTAAAACAGTAGTTCTTAGCCCGAAATATCATTTAAAATATCATTTGAGTTTTCAAAACTTAGAAGTATGGCTGAGTTTGCAAAACAGTGTTTAAAACCTTGGACTGAAACCAAATGATATGCAAGATATGCTAAAACAGTAATATCAATCCCCGAAGGATTCACATAGCTGGCACGAAGCCCAAACATGGCAATCAGCCCAAATTAAGATGATAATAAGTAGTTTCAGTCAAATACGCGGTAATATCAACAACCGGGACGGACCAAGTCATAATCCCCAATGGTGATCTACCCCACGCTCATATCCGTCGTGCAAGTCACCTCAATACAGCACTAGGATGTGCAAATCTGGGGTTTCAAACCCTCAGGATATCATTTACAAGTATTACTCACCTCGAACCGGTGAAATCTCTAGCTCGTGACGCCTTTGCCCCTCAAATCGGCCTCCACGCACGTCGTATCTAACCAAAATCAGAGCGAATACATCACAATATGCTAAGGGAGCAATACCCAATCGAAAACAATCGAGAAATAGCTATAATCTCGAAACTAGCAAAACCCGAGCCCCGGGTCCGCTTCTCGAAAAATCACAAAACTCACATTACCGGATTTCTTGTCTCGCCACGAGTCCATAAATACCAAAAAATCCCAAATCCGAGCTCAAATGACCTATCAAATCCCAATTTGAAATATCAAAAACTCAAGCCCTAGCTTTACCCCTTTTTAATGAATTTGAACCAATTTCCATGTTAAATCTATCATAATCTCGTGTATTTAAGCCAAGGAAATTACCTCTAATCATTCCTCCTTGAATACCTCTTCAAAATCACCTCAAAGTTCTCAAAGATCGCTTTAAAATGGTGGAAAATACATAACCCTCGCAGATGAAATGTTTCAATAAAACCCTTTATGACCAGCCCAGATTTCGCTTCTGTGGAGAAAATGTCGCTTCTGCGACCTCCGCATCTGCGGTCCACATCCGCTTCTGCGGACCTTCACTTAAGGTCCCCTACCGCTTCTGCATTCCACATTTTGCATCAGCGGGACCGCCTATGCGGCTCGCCTTCCGCTTCTGCGGAATATCAAGAGAATGCCAAAACTGCTCCTGCGGTATAACTTCCGCTTAAGCGGACCAGCTTATGCGGATAACTTTTCGATTCTACGAAAATTGCTCAACCTCAACCTTTTCGCACTTGTGATACCTGGCTCCGCTTTCGCGTAACCGCATCTGCGGTCTCCTTTCCACAGATGCGGAAACACCTGCTGCAACAAAAAACTTGCAATTCCAACTTCAAATTTCCTTCTCATAGCTACCCGAAATCACCCCGAGGCCCCGGGGACCTCAACCAAAAGCACCAAAACCTCCTAAAACATTATTCAAACTTGTTCCAATCCTCAAAACACATCAAACAACATTAAAATCATCAATTCACCTCGGATTCAAGCCTAAGTTTCTTCCAAATTTCCAAGACACGCATTCGATAAAAAACTCAACCAAACGAAGTCCGAAAGGCCAATTTTGCACACACATCACAAATCACATATCGAAGTTACAGCAACTCTCAAAATTCTATTCCAACCCTCGGATCAAAATATCACCTATCAACCGGAATTCGCCAGAATACTAACTTCGCCAATTCAAGCCTAATTCTACACCAGACCTCCAAAATCAATTTCGATCGTGCTCCTAAGTTACAAATCACCTCCCGAAGCTAACCGAATCACCAAAAATCACATTTGAGCCCTCTAACTCATAAGTCAACGTCCGATTGACTTTTCCAACTTAAGCCTTCCTTAGAGAGACTAAATGCCTCATTTCTTATCAAAACCAATCCAAATCAACTCTCACACACCACATACCAATAATGAAATATTAAGAAGCAATAAACGGGAAAAACGGAGCAGTAACACATGAGACGACGGGTCGGGTCATCACACTCCTCATACTGCAAATGGAACTTTCACACAAAGGGTGAATTTTGATTCATGAAAGAATACTTCTTCTGTTTCTTGTAAATACTGCAAGAAAACTGGTCACACTTTGGACAAGTGCTACAGGCTACATGGGTTCCCTGTAGATTTCAAATTCACCAAGAACAAGAAGTCAGCCTCTTGTGTTCAAAGTGATATTTCTCATGGGTTGCCAAGTGTTTCTGCATCCCAGCCTTCTAACATGGGTTCACAAAAGAACAATATCAACATCTGATGTCCTTATTTCAATAAGTTCAAGTATCTCCTGGTCCCAATTCTGAAGCCTTTTCTGCTGAAAATTCTGGATTTGCTCATTTTGCAGGTTTGTTTACTGCCTATGCTGTTAATTCTGAAAATTCTCATATATGTGCAACTTCTCAGTTAGGTATAAACCCTTGGATATTAGACTCAGAGGCAACTAACCACATGACTCCACACAAACACTTGCTTCACAATCTTGTTCCCTTACCTAAACCTTTTTTAGTTACTTTACCTAATGGATATAAAGTTAAGGTAGTGTCCACTAGTTATCTCCACCTTAGACATGTCATTATCTTACTTAATGTCCTTCTTGTACCATCTTTCCATTTCAATTTGATTTCTATCCATCAGCTAATTTCTCAATTGAATTGTATAGCTATCCTTACCAAATTCAACTGTTCTTTACAGGGCCCTTCTCTGAAGAGGCCACTGTTAATTGGTAAGGCTGCTGGAAGGTTGTACTACCTTCATCCTGATGCTGATTTGTTTCCTGCTTCCAACCCCTTTCCCTTTTCCAGTTCTATGTCATGTAATAAGTCTGAATCCATCAATTCTTCTGTAAATACTTTTCCATGTAATCAGACACCCAATATGAATAAAATGGATCTTTTTTTGCATCAAAGATTGGGGCATATGCCTTTTCATAGAATGAAATCTATTCCTTTTATATCTGATAAAGTTTTTCCTACATAATCTTTTATTTGCTCAATATGTCCAATGGCAAGACAACAAAGATTACCCTTCCCTGATAGCCAGATTCATTCTACGGCCCCTTTTCAATTGGTACACATTGATATTTGGGGGCCTTATATCTCTAAAACTTACACTGGTTTCAAATATTTTCTAACTTTAGTTGATGATTTCAGTAGAGCAACCTGGACTTGCTTATTATCATATAAAAGTAATGCTCTCTCTGTCCTTAAAGCTTTTACTTCTATGGTTAAAGTCCATTTTCATTCCTCTGTTCAAACTTTTAGATTTGATAATGCTTATGAACTTGGCAGCAGCCATGAAGCTGCTTCTTTCTTTGCTGATCAAGGTATTTTACATCAAACCACCATTCCTCACACTCCTCAACAAAATGGAGTTGTGGAAAGGAAACATAAACATCTCCTAGAAGTGTCTAGGGCTCTTTTTTTTCAGTCCAACCTACCCATCAAATATTGGGGTGACTGTGTCTTGACTGCCACGTATCTCATAAATGATCCTGCCCAGGGAATCTTACTATCCAACTCTTCAAATATAGCTCTTATGGGATTTTCTAATTCTGATTGGGGTTCTTGCTCCAATTCTTGCAAGTTTATCAGTGGCTATTATATAACACTTGGTGGCAGTCCTATCTCTTTGAAGAGCAAGAAACAACCTACTATTTCCTTGTCCTCAGCAGAGGCTGAGTATAGAGCTCTAAGGAAAGTTGTTGCTGAAATAGCTTGGTTGATTAGATTGCTGGGGGATCTTGGCTTGCCTATTTATGCTCCTGTTCCTGTATATTGTGATAGTCAGGCTGCACTACACATTGCTAAGAATCCTATTTTCCACGAGCGCACAAAGCATATTGAGATTGATTGCCATTATGTACATGAATGTTTGCATGATGGTCTCCTCACTTTGCATTTTGTCTCCAGTTCTGCTCAGTTGGCTGATATAATGACCAAGGCTTTGTCTCCTCAACTTCATTATGGCATTCTTGGCAAGCTTGGTGTTTTCTCACCCTCAAGCTTGAAGGGGGAATGTTAGAGCCCAATCCAGTAGTAACAATCCCAATAGTTAATTGTATACGACCCGGGCCCAATTTACATTTTACATTCATTACATTTTATACTGTAAATATATATACTCATTTTGGAATAATGAAAAGTCAGATGGTTTATTTCCCTTTTACACATTTTCTCTCTGTTTCTCTTTCTTCTCGACCCTTATAGGGTTTTCTCACTTTCTCATCTTCCATAGCTCATCTGAGCTTCATTCTAACAGGTATTGAGATAATTAGGTATTTTTATGTGTTTTGTATTTATGCATTTTTCAGTTAGATAATGTATTCAGTTAGTTAGGAGCACTTGTATCTCGTACTTGCATATACGATACTCCATTGATTAATAATATTCATTTTCCAATTCAAATCTCTCTACACACTCTCTCTGTATCTATCTATCTATCTATATTTATTCTCTTCTCTCATGGATATTTCCAGAATCCTCCATTGTTGCTCAAGCTTAATACCTAAATTTGACGTATATATGAATCTGTTTTATTTACCAATAAAATAGGTAAGGACGTCATCATATAGATCCCCATGACTCTACTAGAAACTTGCTCATGACTCGTATAACCTAAGAACCTAGAGCGTTGATACTAAATTATCACGACCCAAAATCTAACTAGTCATGATGGAACCTAACCCAATCCGCTAGCTAAGCCAATCTAACAATAATCCAATTCAAATGAGATTTAAGGAAAGAAATAATGATAATATAACTGAACTTTATACAAAGAATTCCTAATGACAGGTAGTACAAAACTGAGCTCCTAAGATTTAGAGTTTACAAGGCTGGTATGAAATAAATACATCATCTATTTGAACATGAACCGATTAATAATTCTAAAGCTACCAAGAATAAGAGGCAGCTATAACCGGATCGCAAGCACATCTTCAATGCTAGCTCTCATCATACACAGCAACAGCAACATCCAAAATCTGCATGTACGGTGCATAAGTGTAGTATGAGTACAATCGAGCACATGTATTCAATAAATAACAAACCTAACCTTGGTTGAAAGTAGTGATGAGCTTGGACAATGATTAGGGTCCGACACCAACAGCCAGGAACAACTCGTAACAATATAAATGAAGCAATACAAGTAATAACTCAAAGACATGACGTTCAGCTCGTTCATAGTTCCAAAAAATAGGCATGCTTTTTAAATATAATAGTAAAACCCAAATATTTCAGCGAAATCACTAAAATATGAATAAATAAAAAAGGTAATTTTTCCCAAAACTTTCAACAACAGATAAGAAGTCTCATTATCAGATGGCATGAGAAAATTACATCTATATGTCTACATGCCAATGTGCATGTGAATATCATGAATTCCACTATACCGTACAACACGAGGAAATGCATCTCAATGCCTACATCAAGCGTGCATGCCAACTGTAATGCAACGCAGTGATAAAGCCATATGCATACTCTCGGAGTATCAATTTGCTCAGTCCTCACAGTCACTCAACGTTCACAGTCACTTAGTCCTCACAATCACTCTGTCCTCCAGTCACTCAATCCTTCCAATCACTCGACACTACACTTTGTAGGTACCTGCGCTCACTGCTGATAAGTCAGACTCCGGAGGGGTAGATCCTGCCCAAGTGCTAATATAAGCCAATCATAGGATGAATCAATAAATCTTGCTGTGACGTGCAGCCCCAACCCATAACCATCCTCACAATCAGGCCCCCGGTCTCACTCAATCATCATTCTCTCCAGTTTCTCGGCCTCACAAATCTCATAGTAATAAGCCCAAACAATGATAATATGATGTGAGACAATGATAATAGAGACTGAGATATGATATGCAATGAATGAGTATGTAATTGCAATTTAAGCAAATAACTCTACAACAAAAATGACCTCAGTGGGTCCTAAGGGAATAAGCATATAGCCTAAACATAGTTTCTAACATGGATCATAGCTCAATTACTCTAGCACGTAGAAATTTCATGGATAGAAACAAGATTAGGTCACCATACAATACCACAAAATTAATCAAGTCATAATTCACGCGGTGCACGCCCACATGCCCGTCACCTTGCATGTGTATCACATCATAACCAACACATAACACGTATATTCCGGGGTTCCTACACTCAGTACCAAGTTTAGAAGTGTTACTTACCTCAAAAAAGCAAAATCCAATACCAAACAAGCCAAATGATACTCCAAAAATGCCACCTTGCGCATACCGACCTCCGAATGTCTCGAAGCTAGCCAAAGCAACTCAAGAACATCAAATAATGCCAAAGGAAACAAACTCAATTGATAAAGATGAAATATTTAATCAAAAGCCCAAAGTCAACCAAAAAATCAAACATGGGCCCATACCTCGGAATCCGAAAAAAAATTTTGATAACTCATTCAATTACGAGTCCAACCATACTAGTGTCATTCAAATCCGACTCCGAATGGATGTTCAAAACTCAAAAATTCACTCTATGAAACAATTGACAAAACCCCCCAAATTTTCTCTTTAAACTTCATAATCCAATTATCAAAAAAGAAGATAAATTTATAAAATATTAATTAAAACGAGTGTAGAACACTTACTCCAATCCATGTGATGAAAATCGCTTCAAAAATCGCCTCAATCCGAGCTTCAAATCTCAAAATATGGTAAATGAACCAAAACCTCAAAATATATAAAATCTGCCCCGAGATTTTCGCATTTGTAAACAAAAAGGCCGCTTCTGCGGCGTCACTTTTGCGACAAACCTCCGCTTATGTGGAAAACACTAGAACTCCACCCTTCTGCACTTGCGCAACAGAACCTGGTTCTGCTCAAGCGCATGTGCGACAGAAGTTGCGCTTCTGCGCACATCCCCACTTCTGCAGAAGTCCTGCTCCAGCTTTACTTTTCTTCTGCGTTCACATGACCGCATTTGCAGCTCCGTACCTGCGCCCAATATTCTGCAGGTGCGGTCACACCAGGTCCAGCAAAGGCCAACTATAACACATGAATGAAAGATGATCTGAAACACGTCCGTAACTCACCCGGGCCCCTCGGGACACCGTTCGAATATACTAAACGGACCTAGCCGAGGCCTCCAATCACACATAACAACATCAAAACTATGAATCGTACCTCAGTTCAAAATTAAATGAACATTGAACTTTCAACTTCCAAAACTCGCATCAAAACGTATCAAATTAATCTGGGATGAACTCAAGTTTTGCACACAAGTCCCAAATGACATAATGTAGTTACTCCAATTTTCGAAACCATAATCTGAATCTAAATATCCTCAAAGTCAACCCTCTATCAAACTTATAAATTTTCCAAACCTTCAAATTTCCAACTTTGGCCAATTTGTGCCGAAACCTTTTAGAAATATCCAAATGCAAATGCGGGCATACACCAAAGTCTAAAATTACCATTCGGACCTAACGGAACCATCAAAACCTTAATCCAAAGTCAAATACTAAAAAGTCAAACTTGATTAACTCTTCCAATTTTAAAGCTACAATTATGAAATTCATTCTTTCAAATCGATTCCGAATAACCTAAAAACCAAAATCGTTGATTCACACAAGTCATAATACATAATACGGAGCTACTTAGGCCCTCAAAATATCAAGTGAAGTGTAAATTTCTCAAAACAATTGGTCGGATCGTTACAGAAGCAAAAAAAACCTTTCTTGAACTGCTAGGATACTTTTATTCCAAACAAAGTTACATGTAAAATCTTGGGAGACTACACATTAACTGCCACTTATTTTATAAATAGGGGCCTACGACCTACCTAAAAAATAAATACCTCTGTATGCTTTTTTACAGAAGAAGACCAACCTACACTTACTTAAGAAGTTTTGGTTGCTTATGATATCCTACAGTACCAAAGGTCCATAAAACAAGTTGAACCTCGATCTACATCTTATGTTTTAATTGGTTATTCATTTGATGCTAAAGGTTATAAAGCATTGAATCTAACCACCAAAAAGATACAAATTTCCAATGTTCATGAGAATATTTTTCCTTTTGTTGCATCTTCTGCTTTCATTCTTCCCCTCTTGATTTGTGTTCACCACCTTTCATTTATCATGTAGAGAATGATTCTTTGAACTCTATAGATAATTCAAGTGGTGTAAGTGTTACTTTTGATTAGCTATTACCTTCTCACACTGACTCAACTACAGACATCCATCTCTTTGCATCTCCACCTTCACTTCATCTATATGAACCATTATCCAACCTTATATCACAGTCAACTTTTGAACCAAGACAATCAAAGAGAGAACATAATTTTCCTGTACATTTGTTCTATCCCCAAGCTGAAACCTAGTTTTGATAATCATTCTTGTCATGACCCAAAATCCACTAAGGGTCGTGATTGCGCCGGACACACTGTCAGGCAAGTCAACACCAAGAAGTTAATTAAATTCCTATTTTAGTATTTGTTGAAATCATTTCCTTTATACATTAAACAATAAATAATGAAATTTTACAGAAATAACCATAAAGTCTTTAAAAAACTTAATTTTACGCAATCCCATAATAATCCTAGAACCCGGTGCCACAAGTGCTTGAGCTATCTCTAGGAAACAATATAATACAACAATCGTCCGAAATATAAATTGGATAGAAAGTAAATATAATAATATGAAAGACTCTAATGGCTGTGGGTCATTTCAAGAAGTGCAGCTCACCCAAGTCTCTGTATCAATCATGCTACTATGCCCATTAGGCCACTAGAGATACATGTGCCCGTGCAAAAAAAATGCACATCAAGTTTAGCATGAATACAAAAAATAACGTGTACTTAGTAAGTATCCTGTCTAATCTCGAAGAAGTGGAGATGAGAGGCCAACTTCGACACTTACTTGTGATCCAATGATAATATACGAATAATTTAATAAATCGAGGATTTTCATAAGAATAACAATAACTCAAATAGCATGAGGCATGTAAATAATTCTTTCGTTTATAGGAAATTCCCAAATTCATTTTCATCATTTATACATTTATATCAGGCCAGGGAGACAAAAATATCAACATCTATGAATTTCAAGGCAAGCAATACAAGCATGCGCAAATCATGCCGAGGTCGCACGGCCCGATCCAACAAATATTTAAATTGTGCACTGCCAGAGGATCGAATGGCGCGAACCATAGATGCATCTATTACCCCGCTGGCAAATCATACATGCGACGCAGTCAAAATTTAATAAACACACCAAACAGTCAATCAAGAAATTCGTTAGGGAATCAATTATCCAAAAAAAAAAAGGCAATCTTTTTTTTTTAAAGTCAAGAAACGATGTCTAGTTTTTAGAAAATTCACTTACCCATTCAATATATTTTACGCATTTCAAATTGACAACAAGATTGGAAATATTATAAGTAAAGCATGTTTTTTGGCACTAAACTGCCCGGACTTAAGCATAATAGTAGCTACGCACCGACTCTCGTCACCTCGTACGTACGTAGACCCCACAAATAGGAGCACATAATCAATTAATTCACCTATGGGGACAATACCCTCTTACAAGGTTAGAAAGGAGACTCACCTCGATCCGAGGTTCCATAAACGGCTTCCAAGGCCTTCCGACGACTCAAATCGATGCACAACGCTCCAAAACTAGCCAATAAATGAGAAAATCCATAAATATTGGCTCTAATACTCACAACAATCCAATTTAGATAAATTCCTAACTCCGCTCGAAAAGTTGACAAAATTGCCTTCGGGTCCACGTGCCCGGATTCCAAAAAAACTTACAGAATCCGATAACCCATTCCGATACGAGTTCAACCATACCAATTTTATCAAATTCCGATAACGGATCGACCTCCAAATCTAGATTTTTTTTGTTTGAAAGGTTTACAAATTTTCTCCAATTTCTTACATTTGATTCACTAATACTTGATGAAAATAACTATGGAATCATTAAATATAATTACTTTTGGATATAGAACACTTACCCCAATTCATATGGTGAAAATCGCCTCAAAAATCGCTTTAATCCAAGCTCCATAGCTTTCAAAAATGGGTAAAAATCTAGGACTGCTCGATTTGTACACTTCCTAGCATTTTTGCACCTTTGGTTACTGTTCACCCAGGTGCGGTTACTGTTCACGCAGGTGCGGTACTGTTCGCGCATCTGCGAAAATACAGCACCTGCCCAGAAATTTCAGCAGCTTTAAATTTCACTAAAAATTCTCTAACACCATCATACGAACTCGGAATTCGACGATTATTGTTCCTATGAGTCACAAATAATAATACGAACCTATTCCTTCAATCGAAACTCAATCCGGAGATCATTTACTCAATGCGATACCAATTTTTCTTCTTGAACAATTAACTCATGTTTTGCGCTAAAAACTCAATCGTGACTTGATGAAATTAGATCAAATTTTCTAGATCACTCCTATAATTCATTATCAAAATCCCAGAAGTCTCGAATTCGAGTTTTGATCTCTAGAACTAAAAATGGACCTTTGGATCATCATATGCTTATGCTCAAAACGCTAAACTCTTCCAAAACTCATCCGAGCCCCATGGGATCCCAACCAAGTATGCTAACAAGTTCCATAGCATGACTCGAAATTAGTCGATGCCTAAAATTGCATTGAACAATACTAAAACATGAATCGTACTCCAATTCAAGCTTAATGAACTTTAGAATTCCAAACTTCTACATTCGATGTCGATACCTATTAGATCACGTCTGATTGACCTCAAATTTTGCATATAAGTCATATTTGATGTTACGGACCTACTCCAACTTCTAGAATTAGATTCCGACCCTGATATCAAAAAGTCCACTTCCGGTTAAACTCCTCAAACACCTTCAAATTTCTATCTTTAGTCAAATGACCCACGGACCTCCGAATTCACTTCTGATCGCGCCCCCAACACCAGAATCACCATAAAGAGCTATTCCCAGACTTGGAATCCGAAACAGACAATGATAACACTGAAATGCACTTCTACCCAAACTTATGAAATTCTTCCAAAAATGCTAACTTCCACAATAGGTGCAGAAACGTTCCCGGGTCTTCCAAAACTAGATCCGGACATACGCCAAGTCTTAAATCATCATATGAACCTTCTGGAACCTTCGAATCCCGATTTTAAGGTCGTTTACTCAAATCCACTCTTAGTCAATTCTTTCAACTTAAAGCTTCCAAAATGAGAATTTTCTTTCCAAATCAACTCCGAACTTCCCGAAATTCAATTCCGACCATGCGTACAAGTCATAATACCTGAAGTGAAGTCAAACTGCTGAACGACGCACTAGAGCTTAAAATGACCGATCAGGTCGTTATATTCTCTCCCACTTAAACATACGTTCGTCCTTGAACGTGCGAAGAATTGCGCTGGAGTTGTCTGAAATCACATTTAAACCCCTCGTGCACCTGTCCGCGGTACCACAACTCAGTTGACCACATTAGCTCGATCAATTCTGAAGATATTCCT
>MU724589.1:6651-27004 GCA_026770625.1 Nicotiana glauca
ATTCTCACCGGATGTGAGATACGTAGGCAACCCTCATCGGGTCCAACCACCGTTTTGCAAAAAATTGCCAAAAAATGTCAAAATTTTAATTTTTGTCATAAATAAAGTCGGGTGATGTCATTCTTGTTAAAATAAGTCGAATATTCCTAAAAGGGCGCCGGAAGGCTGTTTTTGCAAGAATAGCCACCCTGAGTAATTTTTAAATGTCTTGCGGGCACAACCTTAAAATCTTCCCCTTAGAGGTGGCTTGCGGGCACAACATAGACATAGACATAGACATTGAGTAATTTTTAAATGGCTTGCGGGCACAACATAGACATTGCGCCAGACAGGAACTCCTTGACGAATCTTAAAAAGAAGCCCTCAGAAAGTTTCAGGGAATACGCTATTAAGTGGCGTG
Source organism: Nicotiana glauca (assembly GCA_026770625.1). NCBI lineage: Eukaryota > Viridiplantae > Streptophyta > Magnoliopsida > Solanales > Solanaceae > Nicotiana > Nicotiana glauca. The sequence goes on from MU724589.1 coordinate 7,052, forward strand.
AGCAAGCGTCGAGGGTGAAACCACCGATAGACGAAGGGGAAATGGTCACTGTATTTCTTCAGGCCTAGGAAGCGGACTATTTTCAAAATATGATGTCGGCCATGGGCAAGCCTTTTGCAGAGGCAATTAAGATCGTTGAAATGGTGGGGAATGGACTGAAAACTGGCAGAATTTTGAGCCAATCAGCTATCAGAGCAACCTCCCAAGCCATCCAAGGCGGATCTAAAGGAATGGCAAAGGGTAGGATAGAAGAGGAAACGTCCATGGCGGCGTCGGGTGCGAGAAGACACCGCGCTCCTAGACCCATGTTTTCATAAAGAACCCCCCCAGCATTATTACCCTCATCAGGAAATGTCCTATGCTCCACACCATATGTGGTCATGAATGCTTAACCCTTCGCCCGACCGCAGCCACATGCCAACAGAAATCAACCTCCATTCCCAAGAAATCAGCCTCCCCACCAGAACCACTATAATCCTCGACCTCTGCAGAATAACTTTCGTCCGTGGGAACGACCCAAGAGACCAAACTTTACCCCAATTGGTGAATCTTACTCTAGTCTATTCCCGAAACTGGTCCAAATAGGTCTACTGCAGCCGGTTCCTCAGAACAGACAAAACCCGGCATCACCTACCTACAGAGTTGGTGTCAGGTGTGCATACCATTTAGGGGCAGAGGGACATCATACAAATGACTGTTGGACTCTGAAACAAGCGGTGGAGAACTTAATAGAGCAAGGGAAAATTGTGTTGAAGGATGAGGATGTCCCAAATATGACCAATAATCCGCTGCCCGCTCACAACAACGGGCCAGTAATCGGGATGATTTGTGAAGATAGGGAGTTTGATCCAGCCTTAAAAGCTATAATTGCTATTGTCGATACAGAAAGAAAGCCCGAGGTGGACTCGAAGCAAGAGAAAAGGGAAAAGAAGAGCAAAATCACTGAGACAGAACCAGAAAAGAAAGCTGATTTGAAACAAAGAACACAAATGTACGTACCCAAGCAAGCCTATGTGGTACGGGGGACAATCAAACCACCTCGGCTGAGTGAGCCAGTGGTTATTGGACGCGTACCACAGAAGCAGATGACCAACCCTATTGAGAAATATTCCCCTATTAGGCGTGTCCTGCCTAAGAAGCCTGTGAGTGCTGAGGAAGCAGAAGTGTTCTTTCAAAAAATGAAAATGGCCAAAACTTTTGTCAAGCCTAAGTACAGTAAAGAGAAAGATGATGAGGTTGCCATGGCTGAAGACATCGAGGAAATTCATGGGGTAATGAGGAAAATGCTCTACGAAACCCACATGGTCCAGCCGGGAGAGGGCTAGCACTGTTGAAGTGCTATACATGGGACCAAGTGCCAAGCTTCAAAATTGGAAAGATACGCCATTCCCGATTAGGCGGGAGTCCTGGTAGACTTGTCCTGCAACTTTTTCTGCATCCTGAGTTATTTCAGGGTGTAACTTGGATGTTTCCTATAGTTTCTTGTCTTTAAATTCCCGAATGTGAACCTTGTTATCTTCAAAATTCCAAAAAATGAAATCATTATTTCATCGTTCATTTTTCTTTCTGATGTTGCTATTTTTCCCCTTCATTTCTTCTTTTTAGTTCTAATAATGCAACTTTAAATAACATCACATGCTTGCGGACTTCACGCCTAGATCCCGAAACGCTGTCAGATTTCGAAATAAAGAATCAAGAGTCGAAATGCAAAGAAGGTAGCCTCGAGAAAATAAAACAAAGAATTGGAACAATTTAAGGAAAATTGGTTCGCGTACATTACAACAAAAGAGTGTGTTGTACTCAGGGAACACCCGGGTAGTTTTACCAATAAAGAATGGCCCATGCTTACAACAAGAAAGTGCGGCCCAGGAATCTTGAAATAGGACAACTAGTGTTAAGGCGCATTCTTCCTCATCACCAGGAAGCAAAAGGAAAACTCGCTCTTAATTGGAAGATTCCATACATCATCTGGAAAATAGTTCTGAGAGGAGCACTGTATCAGGGAGACATTGAAGGAAATGATCTTGAAACAACAGTCAATGCGGATGCAGTAAAAAGATACTATATCTAGACCTCCTAGAGTGATGACTTTTGTGTAATTGAGATGACGAAGGTTTTCCTTCCCGCTACCCCAGACACTATCAATCCTTCGTAAACCTTTTGGGCCGGTTACGCTTCATTGATTACCCTCTTTGAAACCTGAAAGTACGAAAGAAAAGAAAAAGAGAAGAAAAAAGAAAAGAAAAGAAAAAGAAAAATAAAAAGAAAAAGAAAAAAAAGAAAAAGAAAAGGGAAGAAAAAGAAAAAGAAAAGGAAAGAGAAAAAGAAAAAGAAAAAGAAAAACAAAACAAGAAAAAAAGACAAAATCAAAAATTATTGGTCTGAACTACGTTTGACTTGATCCCGAAAGGGTACGTAGGCAGCCTCTCCCTGAGGTTCAGTCACACCAAAACAAAATTTTCAATTTTTCCAAAAAATTGAAACTGGGGCAGATGATGTAATGGTTCGGCCATGAATCCGCCGAAATGGTTCCAAAGTTGTAGTTTCGCCTAAAATCCTTTTTACCCCAAAGACCTTGTCCAAGTCCTTCTGATCAATTGGCAAAGGCAGGGAAGTGGAAAACGTCATTGTTGGAATCTGATACAATTCAAATTGAGAGAAATAAAATGAGAGAGTCTTATCGGTGAAAACCTTCGGGCACCATAAGACGATGATGAGTAGAGAAAATGAAAATGAGAGAGTTCTCTTAGTGAAAACTCGCAAAGAGCACTATCGGGCGATGGTGAGAAGAGAAATGAGAGAGGTCGATTGGCGAAAACCCGCAAAGGGCACTGTCAACCAAAAACAAAACATCTCATCACTAAAAGAGTCCTGGCAAGGTTCCCTAGTTTTGGAATGCGGATCAATGGGTTCACGAGAAGCTGGAAAGTTTGTGTGGGTCGGGCGTCCAGTCCAAGAAGCATGTCATGTTCATTTGAAGCCAGCATGCACCCCAGATAAGTCCTTTTTCCCCCGAAAGGGATGCTTCTCTTTAAACTCATTCGCTTGTTTTTTGTATATTTCTTCCTTGAATCCCTTTCAGTTCAATAGTGATTCCAGAATTACTACAAAGAAAGGTGGCACGATTAGTTCTATCAGGCTCCGCCTGGTCAGAGTCGAAGAAAATACCCAGCCTCAGCGAGTGCGTCAGGCCAATCCCGACTGACCATAGTGTTTGATGTTCTCAAAGCAAAGACATTTGAAAAGAAAGAAAGTCAAAGACAAAGGTCCCGAAGGCAGAATAAAGTGAAAAGGACAGAGCCCACACGGGCAAGTGATAATGAAACCATGAGAGTTGAACCCGGTCGGTTTGAAAAGAGATTCACCTTCAAGGCCAACAAGCAGCAAAGTTCTCAACGGAAAAGGGGCCGGGATCAAGCGATTGGGATGATCAAGGCCACAAAACCAACCACCGTTTCAAACTAACAAATTGTTCTTTGTTGAAAACAAGTCCAATCAAAGAAACCATGCAAGAATTCAGGTGCAATCCAAAAGAAATGAGATGCGCAAGCGCTGAAACAGCTTTACAACAGGGAATCGACCAGAAAAGGAAGTTTCCCGAAATTCTTTCATACGTTTTGTTAAATAAAAAGGAAAATATATAAAATAAAAACAAAAGAAAAAGAAAGAAGAAAAGAAATGAGAATGAAAATCCCAAAAGAAAAACAAATCATGGTAGCATAGGACCCCATTCATTAACCATCCCGGCATAACCCGAGGGTCTCCCTGGCAGAACCCAAGGAGCATTTTCTTTCCATATCCCGGCATAACCCGAGGATCTCCCTGGCAAAACCCAAGGAGCATTTTCTATCCAAATCCCGGCATAACCCGTGGACCTCCCTGACATAACCCAATGAGCTTTTTCTTTCTAAAATCCCGGCATAACCCGAGGATCACCCTGGCATAACCCAAGTAGCGTTTTCATTCCAAATCCTAGCATAACCCATGGACCTCCCTGGCATAACCCAAGGAGCCTTTTCTTTCTAAAATCCCGGCATAACCCGAGGATCTACCTGGCATAACCCAAGGAGCGTTTTCTTTTCAAATCCCGGCGTAACCCGAGGATCTCCCTGGCATAATCCAAGGAGCTTTTTCTTTCCAAATCCCGGCATAACCCGTGGATCCCCCTGGCATAACCCAAGGGGATTTTCCTCTTTCCAAATCCTGGCATAAACCGAGGATTCCCCTGCAATAACCCAAGGGGCTTTTTTCTTTCCAAATCCCAGCATAACCCGTGGATCCCTCTGGCAAACCAAGGGACCTTTTTCTTTCCAAATCCCAGCATAACCCGAGAATCTCCCTAGCATAACCCAAGGAGCCTTTTTTTTTCCGTCCCGGCATAACCCGAGGACACTTTTTTCTTTTCCGGCATAACCCGGTCATTTCCTAGTATAACATGGATTCATTCACAAGGGTACACAATTCTGATTTGAACGCTAAGATATGTGTCACAACTAACTCACGAAATTTTCCTAGTGAAAACTGGGGCAGAAAAATTTCGTTCATTCGTTTGTTTTGGTATCTTAAGCAGGTCGATCTCATGACACTAATGGAATGAGTCTTAATCCAGAATCAAGAAAAGAAGAAAAGAACAAAAATAAATGAACTCAAATGCGAAGCAAGCAAGGGCGCGAATGACTCAAAATCTGATCGAAGTCACAAACTCTATTGATCCTGTTTTGACCCAATGCTGCATTAAACACCTACAACTTACGAGCATCAAGATTCAAATCAGAGTATACAGCAAAATCAGCCAAGACTCAAGATCAAGTTTCAAGAGAATTATAGATAGGAATCTTGTAACTCGTAGTTGATAGGCATAGATAGCTTAGTTTTGACTTTCCTTTTTGTGTAATAAGGAGGTCAGCAAGCAGTAGCAGAAGCAACAACAGTGACAATCACAGCTTCTGGTAGTCCCAGCTACCAAACCTTCCCGAACTACACTGACCTGATTTCTGTTTAGCCCAGGATATGTATGCAACCTTTGAAGCAGGGTTCGGTCAGACGGTTTTCAAAATGCTTCTCGTGGAGTGTCGAGCAGGCAAAAATCCTTCATGGTTCTCATTTATCTTTGCCCGAAAACTCTTCGTGTCTTCTAGCAAAGAGGGGCAGCTGTGAGCACGTAATTTTTGCCCTACATGAAGATAACTCCTAAAAATAGATCAAAATAATTTTTATTGATTTTTAAGGAAGTTTCCTTTATTTAGTTGCATTTCATGTACCAAAAAAAAAATCTTGCATAGCATTTAGGTTTTATCGGAAGTCATTTGGTTTACATAAAAATTTAAAAATCACAAAAATATATTTGATTAAGTAGTTTTTATAATTTTCATAATTAGTTTAATTTTAAATAATTTAGGTTTTCAATTCTAGTATTTTTAATTAAAAAAAAAGAGAAGATAAAAAGAAATTGGGAATAAAAATTGGAAGAACCTTTCCCCCAAAATATTCCCCCCCTCCCCCCAAAAAAAAGACCTCCCCCAAAAATATTTTTCCCCAAAAAGGCTTTTCCCCAAAATATTTTTCCCCCCAAAAGACCTTCCCCAAAATTTTTTCCCCCCAAAATTACTCCCCCACCCCATCACATTAAAAACACACACACAAAAAATCATTAAAAAAAGGCAGAACACCAAAAAGAAAAAATCCTCCCTGAGCTTGATCCTTTTGGAACCCATTTCAAAAACCAGTGAAATCGAACTCCATCTTCCTCACCTCTAAGAGCTCATGCGTCGACCTCCCCTCCACACACACTCAATCACACGCGCCTAAGCCTTTAGCAACAATTGGAATCACAAAATTTCAGATTTGAAATTTTTTTTAAAAAAATTTATTGAAAACAATTATTAAAAACTGAGCCAAAGAAGAGGATCATAGATCCATTCGAAGCTTCAATTTGTTTGCATCGTCTCTTTCTGGGTTGGGAAGATATTTGAGTTGAAGAAAATTGTTGTCTATTGCTGCTGCTGTCTTGCTCTATTTGTTGAGTATTTTAGGTACACATTCCTGAATCTGTACTATTTCTTCATAAATTGGCCGAAATCATGAACGAGCTGGGTTTCTGATGTTCAATCTCCATTTCTGTGTGTTTTTTTTCTTTTTTAAATTGCTCATTAGACATACATCTGATTGTATTTGATCTGGTACTGACTCATGATTTAAAATACTTAAGTCATTGGTATGAGCCAAGCTTCCACACATATGCTAAGCTTTTGGTAATGCTTGGCAAGTGCAAGTAGCATGGAAAAGTAAATTTAAAGTTTTCCCGAAAAATCTTTGTTGTTATAGTTGTTGAGCAAGAGTCACTGTTCTTACCTTCCAATTCTATTTAGTGCCACATTAATTGTTCACTGATTCAATAGTCAATACAGCTACACCTTACAAGATATATGTGTTATTTACATGAAATAAACAAGAGTTTAACTTTTTAGAGTTTTTCTTTTATTTACGATGAATCGGTACATATATTAGATTAGTGCATCACCTTCATAAGACAAGTGCCTTTATCTAGCTTTCATGCATTTTTTCTAGTTCATAAATCAAACCACTGTTAATGCTTATGGCCTTAGTGTCCTCCTTGATGAGGCGCTGCGCACCACTAATGATATGAAATCAGTTAGCAATTGCAAGCCTGATGTGTATACTTACTCAATCCTTATTAAGTGTTGCACTAAATTTTGTCGTTTTAATATGATTGAATATATTTTAGCCGAGATGGCATGTATGGGAATTGAATGCACTTCTGTGACTTACAATACCTTAATTGACGACTATGGCAAAGCTAAGTTGTTTGAGCTGATGGAAAGCTCCTTGACAGATATGATCGACGTGAGCCTTGGGCTCGAGCAACTGGCCCTACGTGTAAAGGAGTGTTTTTTAAAATAGATAATCCACGGCCCTCGCTTAATTACTATTTTAGTCCTTAGAAATCGAGACGTGCCATTTAGTGGAATTTCCATGGCTCTCGCAAAGTTGCAAACGCGAAATTGCTTCAGGCGCGTTAGTTCTAGTAATTTATCGTTCTTAAACTTGGGTGTGCATTTCATGCGACCCAAATCCAAATCCCAAAACGTTGAATAAAATGTGTCAAGGATCCGGGTGCATTTCATGTGACGTGATCCGAAAACATATTTTAAACGACGTTCAATTTTCTAAAAATTAATTAAAAGCGGTAAATAATTTTAGAATTTCACTATAGGATGACATGTATAAAAATCAGATTTTTAGCCATTTATAATAATTTAAGCGACCGTGCTAGAACCACGGGGTCCGGGGGTGCCTAACACCTTCCCTCAGGTCAATAGAATTCCTTACACAGAATTTCTGGTTCGCAGACTCCAATCAGAAAGTCGACAATTTTTCTCGATTTGGGATTTAAATTAAACCGGTGACTTGGGACACCAAAAATCAATTCTATCCCAAGTGGCGACTCTAAAGATCGAATAAATAATCCCATTTCGAATAATATCACTTTAAATGGAAAAACTCCCTTATACATTTATCCTTCGGGGTAGGTGTGTAAAAAAAGAGGTGTGACAAGTATGCTCTGTGGTTGCATCTTAGTCTGATCTTCCACACCAGAAAGGAAATAATCATGATTTGTGTAGTCAGCTATTAAATAATATTTGTGTTAAAGATGGCAGAAAGTAAACAAAAAGAACCTACATCAAGTGTCAACAATACTTAATCATTGGCATCTTCGCTTATGACAAGAATTGTGTCAAATGCGAAATTTGCGGTAGAAATTTTTGACGGGTCAAGACATTTTGGGATGTGGCAAGGCAACATTCTAGATGTTCTTTTTCAATAAGGGTTTGATCTTGCCATTGAAGAAAAAAGACCAGATGTTATTGGAGAAGAAGATTGGAGAATTATTAATCGTATTGCTTGCGGTACCATTCGATCCTACTTTGCTAGAGAGCAGAAATATCCATACACAAAGGAAACTTCTGCAAGTAAATTATGGAAAGCACTGGAGGATAAAATTTTGAAGAAAAACAGTTAAAATAAATTGTACATGAAGAAGAGACTGTTTCGCTTCACCTATGTTCCTGGTACCACGATGAATGAACATATCACCAGTTTCAATAGGTTGGTCACAGATTTGCAAAATATTGATGAAACTTTTGATGATGGTGACTTGGCCTTGATGTTGTTGGAGTCACTTCCTAATGAGTACGAGCACCTTGAAACTACTCTACTCCATGAGAATGACGAAATTTCTCTCAGAGAAGTTTGTTCGGCTTTGTACAATGATGAACAAAGAAAGGGAGAAAAACAAAAGGGCGGAGAAGGAGAAACACTGGTTGTGAGGGGTCGTCCTCAAAATCAAATGAGGACAAAGAAAGGAAGATCCAAGTCAAGATCTAGACCCAACAACGATGAATATGCCTTTTGTCGAGAAAAGGGGCACTGGAAGAAAGACTGTCCGAAGTTGAAGAATAAGGCCAACCATAACAATGGAAAGGATATTATGGATTCAAATGTAACTGATTGTGATGATTTAGACTTCTCATTAGTTACAACAGAGCCATCAACATCATCAAACATATGGTTGATGGACTCGACTTGTAGCTATCATATGTGTCCCAACAGGGACTGGTTCGTGAATTTTCAAGAAGGAGAATATGGAGTCCTCCACACAGCAGATAGCAACCCTCTTACCTCATATGGAATTGGTTCAATACGATTAAGGAACCATGATGGAATGGTCAAAACATTAAGAGATGTTCGATATGTACTGGATTTGAAGAAAAATCTCATCTCTGTGGGAGCCCTAGAATCAAAAGGGTTCAAAATCATTACAAAAAATGGAGGGATGAGAGTATGCTCTGATGCACTAGTGGTAATGAAGGCCAATTGGAAGAACAATAACATGTACTGCTATCGTGGTAGTACAGTTATTGGGACAGCGACAGTGACATCCAGTGACGACAAAGAGGCAGAAGCAACCAGGCTATGGCACATGCGCTTGGGACATGCTGGAGAAAAATCCTTGAAAACTCTATCAGATCAAGGATTGTTAAAAGGAGTAAAAACTTGCAACTTGGAGTTTTGCGAGCATTGTTTCAAATGAAAACATACAAGGGTTAAATTTGGTATAACGATCCATAATACTAAAGGTATTTTGGATTATGTACACTCTGATGTTTAGGGTCCTTCCAAAACACCTTCATTAGGTGGGAAACACTATTTTCTAACCTTTGTTGATGATTTTTTCTAAAGAGTGTAGGTGTATACAATGAAGAGAAAAGATGAAGTGTTGGGAATTTTTCTCAAATGGAAGACGATGGTGGAGAATCAGACAGGCAGGAAGATCAAATGTATTTGCACAGACAATGGAGGTGAATACAAAAATGATCATTTCAATAAGGTCTATGAAAATGATGGTATCGTCCGACACTTCACTGTCAGATATACACCACAACATAATAAAGTGGCAGAACGTATGAACCGGACCTTGCTGGAGAAGGTACGGTGTATGTTGTCCAATGCTGGCTTGGGCAAATAATTTTGGGCTGAGGCAATTACATATGCATGCCACCTCATTAATCGTCTACCATCTGCTGCTATTGATGGCAAGACACCATTTGGAAACTGGTATGGAAAGCCTGTTGTAGATTATGACTCTTTGCACGTGTTTGGATAAACTGCATATTATCATATGACTGAGTCAAAATTGGATCCAAGGGCAAAGAAGGTTATTTTTATGGGAATTACTTCTGGAGTCAAAGAATGCTGCTTATGGTGTCCTATGACAAAGAAAGTAATAATTAGCAGGGATGTTACCTTCGATGAATCTGCTATGGTAAATAAGGTAACAAATAAAGTTACTAAACAAGATGATGGTGCTTCTAAGTAGGTGGAGTTGGAAAACTTATTTTTTCTACACAAGAAGCAGAGGAGGAAACAAATGAAGATCATCCTCTAGAAGAAGAGCCAGTTGAGATGGAGGTTCCAACTCAAGAACCTCAACAACAACTTGAGACAATTGCAACTAGTAAACCAAAGAGAAAAATAACGAAACATGTTCGTCTCATAGAGACAGTAGCTTGTGACACCTCAATTGTAGTTGATGATATTCCTACCACTTATAAAGTCGCAGTCCAAAGTTCAGAAGAAGTTAAGTGGAGGATTACCATGAATGATAAAATACAGTCCCTTCATCAGAATCATACATGGAGATTGGCCAATCTCCCGAAGGGCAAGAAAGAAATTGGGTGCAAATGGGTTTACGCAAAGAAGGAAGGATTTCCTAACCAAGTGGATATGTTCTCTATAAAGCAAGATTGGTGATCAAAGGATATGCTCAAAAGGAGGGAATTGATTACAATAAATTATTTTTTCTAGTTGTAAAATATTCCCCCGTTAGAATTATGTTGGCTTTGGTAGCACAATTGGATTAAAATATTCCCCCGTTAGAATTATGTTGGCTTTGGTAGCACAATTGGATTTGGAACTAGTTCAGATGGATGTAAAAACTGCGTTTTTACATGGAAACTTGGAGGAGAAAATATATATGGCTCAGCCAGAAGGATTCAAAGTTGATGGAAAAGAAAATATGGTGTGCAAACTTGAAAAATCATTGTACGGATTGAAACAATCTTCTAGATAATGGTACAAGCGATTTGACAAACTTATGTTGCGGCAAGGGTACAAGAGAAACAAGTATGATGATTGTATGTATTTGCGCAAGCTTAAAGATGGTTCATTTATATATCTTCTCCTATATGTTAATGATATGTTGATAGCTTCTAAGAATTAGGAAGAAATTGATAAGTTGAAGATTCAACTGTAAAAAGAGTTCGAGATGAAGGATTTGGGTGAGGCTAAGAAAATTCTTGGCATGGAGATAATAAAAGATAGACGTTCAAAGAAACTCTGTTTATCTCAAAAGGAATATTTGAATAGAGTACTGCAACATTTTGGCATAGATGAGAAGACTAAGCCAGTTAGTACTCCACTAGCCCCCCATTTTAAGCTAAGTACTATTATATCGCCATAAGATGAAGCTCAACGAGAGTATATGTCAAGGGTACCATATGCAAATGATGTTGGTAGCTTGATGTATGCAATAGTCTGTATGAGATCTGACATTTCACAAGATGTTGGAGTTATTAGCAGATATATGCATAATCCAGGAAAGGAGCATTGGCAAGATGTAATGTGGATTCTACGGTATATTCATAATACTGTAGATGTTGGGTTAGTTTTTTAGCAGGAAGACAATCAATTTGTAGTTGGATATTGTAACTCAGATTTTGTGGGTGATCTGGACAAACGAAGATCAACTACTGGTTATGTGTTTACTTTTGCAAAGGCACCGGTTAGTTGGAAGTCTAGTTTGCAGTCAACAATTGCTTTGTCTACAACAAAGGCAGAGTACATGGCTATTACAGAGGCTGTGAAGGAGGCAATTTGGCTTCAGGGATTGCTAAAAGAGCTTGGTATTGGACACAAAAGTATCACAATTTTTGTGATAGTCAAAGTGATATTCAATCAGCGAAGAACCAAGTTTATCATGCAAGGACGAAGCACATTGATGTTCGGTATCATTTCGTACGAGAAATCATAGAAGATGGTGGAGTCACAGTGAAGAAAATTCATACTACAGAGAATCATGCTGATATGCTGACAAAAGTGGTGACTGCGGTCGAGTTTCAACATTGTTTGGCTTTGATCAACATTGTTGAACACTGAAGATTGAAGATGAAGACACAACCAAAAATTGTTATTAAGAGAAGATTGAAGATGTGAAATTTTTCCAAGGTGGAGATTTGTTAATTGTCAAAAGTTTGTCCCACATCGGTAGATGAGCTCATTTAATTTGGGGGGGGGGGGAATATTTCCCTATACAAGGAGGCCTAATGTTTAGGATTTAAACACACTACCTTCTTATCTTCTTAAGACATTTGTATCTTCTCTCTTTAGTATTATTTCACTTGTATTTTTGGAGTGAAATAAAATATTAGTTGTGTCCGAGGAAGTAGGCAAAATTGGCAGAACCTCGTAAATTTTGGTGTTCCTTTTATTGTTGCTTTACTGTCTTATTTATTATTTGGTGGCTGTCATAATCTTTTGGTATAGTAGTTATGATTCATTCACACTATATACATTTGGCTTCCGCAACACCCAAAACTAAAACATAGTCGACAACAAGATGATTTTCTTATATTTTTTTGAGATATTATACACCAGAGTATGTTATTTCTTTCACTTTTTATAAGTATCAAATCCAACATACTGAAAATTCCAAGGAAAAACTAAACGAAAAAACCATGCATAATTTCACTTCTCCTCTTATTTATCAAAAAAACCTGAGTCGCGGGTCTATCGAACGGTCTCTTTGCCTGCATAATATATATGGATTAAGTTCTCCGTATACATTATCCTTCCCAAATTAGAGGCGGAGTCAGAGTTTGAAGTTTATGGGTTCGAGTTTCTAGTTCCTCAAGTTACTTGAGTACATATAATTTGTACATATTAAATAATTTTCTTAATACATAGTTTGAACCAAAGTTATTGGCCGATTCTGCCAAAATCGCAACGTATATGCTACTTCCACCCTTGACCCCAAACTCCATTTATAAAATTATACTGGGTATGTTATTGTTATCGTCTTATTTATTGAAAAATACCTTATTGGTGGCTCCTAGTAATTTAGAGGAATCAAAAGATCCATTTCTATGAGACAAAAAACTATAAATACAACAAGAATGAAAACAGCATAAATGATTGATTTTGCGATGTTTCTCATGGTGATTTTGAAGATACCGATAACGTTGTATCTTGAAATCAACTAATTCTAACTTTGAAATGATTAAGAACCAAACTTTTGTTCTTCCTATAAATAGCTGAAGTTTCATTCCAATTCTCATATCTCTTTACTTTGCTAATTAATATTTTAATATATAAAGAGAAGTTCGAATATGGCTGCATCTCATGTTTGCTTCTCTAGGTTTCTGGTGATACTTTTTACCCTACTCCTAGTTGCGTCATACGGTGAGTTTTACGGTCAAACTTCTTTATAATAAGTATTTTTATAATAATCTTTTATTATAACGATCATTTTTAAAAAAAAAATTAATATATTATAATATATGTTTTATATAACAACACTTTTGTTATAGCGGCCAAAACAATTATGCGATAACTTGTTCTAAAATTAAGGCTACTTGAAAGGGTATATAATTATTTACTTATTTATGTCTACAAACGTGAAAGGACTACTTCCTCTGTCTCAATTTTATGTGATAATTACAGATTTTGAGAGTCAAATAAATTTTTTTAATTATAATTATTTTATATACCTTTTAAATATTTTAATTTAATAATTATTATAATATATAATAGTACTTTTTTATGCAACTTCCAAATATATGAATTTCATTCTACTTTTTTTCTCTTTCCTTCTTTCATTTTGTGTGGATTGCAGATGTTAATGCTTTGGAGGATGGAATTTGCAAGAAATTTAGTTCTACATTTAGTGGGCAATGCTACGTGTCGGCTCATTGTGAAGCCACATGTGTTAAGGAGGGATCGCCATCTGGAGAATGTGAGTGGCAAGGAGTTCATTGGGGTTATGTTTGCATGTGCCAATATTTCTGCTGAATGAAATCTTGAAAATACTGCTCAAATCCAAGAAATTTAAAAAGCATGTTGTTATTTATATTTCACTTGAATAATTGTTCTTGAGTGCAGAATAAGACTTTTATCTGTTAAAAAAAAAGGGGTGAATTAATTGTTCCTGCTGTTGCTTGTATTTACTCATGATTATTAGAAACCAAAAAAAAAGATGTGATGCATCTTTTGTGTATGTACTACGTATTTCTGCAATAAAATAGTACATTTTTAAAGACATCTACAATCTCTTCATCTCTCGCGCAGAGACGAATTCAAAATATAAACTCTATGAGTTTAATTTTTTAAGTTTCTTAAATAGTATCTATTTTATTATATTTTTAAGTTATGAATTCATATATATTATATTTGTTACAATTTTTTATGAATTTATATATAAATATATGATTCGCTTAAAAAATATTACGTTCAAATGAACTCTCGCCACGACGAATTTTCCTAGCCAAATTCTCTTGATTTGGAATTTATTTGAGTTACTAGACATATTACATATATGGGCTATAATTCTATAGCAAACTTATTGAACCATTCAAAATTATAGATCTAAACTTGAAATAATATGCTCAACTATGAAAATATAAGAAATACTTACAAATTACATTATAGTAAATATTTTTAAATATAAACTATTTTAAAAGTGTATACATAAAATGTTGGTTTGATTTGGTTCAGTTTGACATTTTTTTAATTTAAAGTTAAAATCAAACCAAAACCAAATATGGTCTTTATTTTTAAAATAAAACCAAATCACTAGTCAAATTTTTTCTTCGGCTTGTCGATTTTAGTTGAACACTCTACTTCTTAGCTTACTCCTCATTGCTTCAAACGGTGAGTCAAAATTGAAATGACTCTAGTTATACACATTTATATAACATAAGAATCATAGCATTATTTTTTCGGTTACCATACGCATAAAACTAAAATAAATGGGGAAATGGGGATCATTCTAAACCAAACTGCATTAAGGAGGAAAAGGATTGAGTGTAGAAAAAAATTATAAGACGAGAGTTTTTCTATACGCATTGAGATTTGATTAAATTTGAACTCGCGTTGGTTGGAGTCCCACAGTAAAAGGTAAAGTACTCCTTATTAAAGGCAATTATATAATTAGAGCTCGAACTTAAAATCGTTGGTTAAGAATGCAAAAATATGTATCACTGTACCACAGCCTTTGTCGATAAGATAAGAGAGTGTCACGATCCGGAATTCCAACCTTCGGGATCGTGTCATTTCACTTGCTAGGCAAGCCAACGTTAGAGGATTCTTAAGTCAATTTCAATCAATTTTAATAACAGAAATAATTAAGCTAAATAGAAGCTAAAACTGAGTTTGCGGAATTTTATAAAACCCATAAGAGCTGATACAAATCGGATCTGGTTTCACGATTCACGAGCTTCTAAGAGTTAATACAATCAATGTCTGAAAGAAATATAACTGTTCTGAAAGAAAGGAAGCTTTAATACAATCAATATCTGAAAGAAATATAACTGTTCTGAAAGAAAGGAAGCAGTATAATAAAGAAATTTGGAAGGGACTCCAGTTCTGTGGACGCCAACAGATCTACCTTGGGTCTCCGACAAGCAAGTGCAGATGCTAACCTTATGACCAGCTAAGGAGGTACCAAAATATGCACAATAAGTGCAAAGTGTAGTATGAGTACAACCGATCACATGTATTCGTAAGTGTTGAGCCTAACCTTGGTGAAGTAGTGACGGGGCTATAACAAGACCCCTACATAATAAACTTGTACAGATAACAATATATGTACCAAATAACAACAAATAAGTACTAGACAAGTAATATTGGGAAGGGGACATGCTAAAGGGGATACAAGATATGAGAATTTCAGCAGAAATCATAATCAGGACAATCAATATGCCTTTGACTGGTGAAAATAATTAAATATAGTAAGGAAAAGTGCACGACATCACCCTTCGTGCTATTACTCTCAACCTCATAGTGAAACAATGAAACTGCACGGTATCACCCTTCGTGATTTTACTCTCAACCTCACAATATAAATCAGTAGATATGGCACGACATCATCCTTCGTGCATTAACTCTCATAACATGGCACGACATCACCCTTCATGCATTAACACTCACAATATGACACGACATCACCCTTCGTGCACTAGTACTCAGAATATGGTACGGCATCGCCCTTCGTGCATTAACACTCTCTCTTACCATAAAGCAATGAACAAATAACAACAGGGAGATAGAATAACAAGAACAAGCCTTACTTCATCATTTCATTTGGTTCCACAACACCAACCTCAACTTTGAAATCTATACTCAATTATCACCAAAAATCCGTAAACATGTTAAGGACAATCAATTTAACAATAACTAGTCTAAATATGGATAACATGATCAAAGAAGCAATAATTACAAGGAATCAAGTCTCACCCGCATGCTTTAACCCAAAAACAATGCATAAGTACTCATCACCTCACATATACATTGTACCCAATATCTAAACATGTAGCAAATATACAAACAAGTTATATTTCCTCAAGTCAAGGTTAACCACGACACTTACCTCGCTTCAAAGACCAAACTCAAAGCTCAAACACAACTTTACCTTTCAAATAAGCCTCCAAACCAATAAAATCTAGCAAATTACCAACCAAAAGATTCAAATTAAGCCTTATGAACTACCCATGATTACAAAGAATTCAATTTAGGTCAATATTGAAAAAGTCAATAACAGTCAACACCCGGGACCATGTCACGACCCAATTCCCAAACCCGGTCGTGATGGCGCCTCTTGTGAAGACAAGGCCAGCCAACAGAATAACAATGCCTTAATTAACAATTAATAACTGTAAATGAACGAATAATATGACTTATTAGCATTAATAACTAATATTTATCACTCAGCACAACCCGACCGGGGTGTCACAAGTCACGAACATCTAAGGGATAGGAACACTATTATAGGGCCAATAATTTATATATATACAAGATAAAAACCGGAATTCAAAGATGAAGTGCGGCGCCGCGAACGCTGGCGGTCACCTTGCTCAACTACCTTAGTAAGTCCTTCGGTCCGCTAATAACCCGCTACCGGGTGAACAATACCTGCAACTGCACGCGAGGTGCAGGGAGTAAAGTGAGTACTTCCAACTTAGTGGTAATAAGATTAAATAATGACTGAGCAGTAATAAACCATGTAAAGCAAATCAACATGCTATATAGTATAGTGTAACCCTTTGAGAAAACAGGGAAAACGTGAAAAATCCTTTAGAAAATATCTCGACTCAGTTCAAAACTTCTTTTGAAAATATCTTTTCCCAACAGTTAAGAAAATGAATGCGAAAACACGTAGTGCAAGTCAGCACAAAATCCAGCCCCTCGGGCACAAACAAGTATGCAAAAATGAGCTCATAAAACTCGCCCCTCAGGCAACATTCTTGTTCCTGGTCAGCGATTGTTACCTGACCCTTTTACATCATACAGTGTCACTGTTACCACTGTCTAAAATTTATCCTCTTTAAGAGTGATCAGACAATATCAGAACAACAAATAAATATCTCAAGAAATAACACAAACAGCGAATAGTAAACAAATGTATGAATGTAATGCAATGCATATGACGGTACACTCCGGTACTCACTGCGGTGCGTAGTCCGATCCTTTTAACGTCGACGACGCTCACTGGGGGTGTGTACAGACTCCGGAGGGGCTCCTACAGCCCAAGCGCAATATCGGCCATGTCTTGAATTCAAATAGGCTCTCGACCTCAATATCAATATATCATCGCTGCGGTGTTGTCGACGCCCCCATTTTTACTCGCGGGGAGAGAGAAATCGAGTTTACGAAATTATGGGTGGAATGACTCCTTTATCCCATTTTGGGGGAATTTGGGCTATGGAGTTTGAAGAGTCGCCACCTAATAATTATAGTGCATTAGGACACTTTTGGAGAAAAGAAGAAGGATTTGAAAGAAAATAAGAGTTTGGGTAAGGCTTGAGATTATCTCGAGGGGAAGGTGTTAGGCACCCCTCAAGATCCGCTATTATGGTTCCCGGCCTTGCTTAGTTGTGACTTTAAGAAGAGTAGGAGTAGACGAGCAAAGTTTGCACATAAGAAATACAAGCAAGTTGACAATTTTGAAAGAAGAATGGCACAAGTAAAAAAGAGTTTTAGTTTGAAGAAAAACATTTAAACAAAGGAAAAGTAAAGAAAGAGGGTCCTAGGTTTATCTATAATATGGATCATTTGGTGCAATACCCAGCAATCATTCTCACACGAGATATTAACGCACCGTCATCATCTCCATATTCTACCCTTCCCACCCCATTAAGGTATTTAAGCATGATTAGTCTCGTTTACTTATCGCATGCTAGTACCCGTCCCAACCTATCAGTCCCGGGGTATTTGGACATCTAATCCTAAAAGGGAGAAGGGGATGGAGGCATATATGGAGTATAAAAGGACAAAATACTAAGGCGTCAATCAAAACAAATAGCAAATAAGCGGGGTACAAATCAAACACTCAAAGGCTCATACAAACCCCGTAAATCACAACAACAATTAGTTTAGCATGACTCACAAGTACTGATTTGGTCTTTAAAATTAACGGTGGACAGATTAGTTTAACACATAGAGTTGGACGGCAAGTCCGCATTAGGCAACCCGGATCCAGTTGTCAGAACTTAAGGTATTTTAAAACAAGTGATTCAGAAAGCACTAATTTTAGACAAGAGCCTGTACAGAAGAGTTTTGAAATAGAAAAGTTGAAGATTGCAGAAATTCAGAGATGGCTTGCAAATTAGCTGAATTGTTTAAGTAAAAGTATAGTGAAGTTGTAAAGAGGCGTTTTTTCGAAAAGCATTGAAGTAAAAATGTAGGCAGAAAACTAAGGGACTGGTTTCAGAATAAAGATGTAAGTTTGGAATTTAAAGGACACCACAGATCTATAGAAATGTTGAAAGAGACGGACTTGGACAGGTTTCAAAATCAAATAGGTTTGGACAAATTTTTTGCTGAAAGCGTTTGAGGCTAACTAACAAATTATCACTCATATTAGGTGAGTTTGAACTCCTATAGGCATGATATCTATATCTTGATTTTTTAAGACTCATTACTGTCATTGAACTGACGAGGGGATGAATATTCGATTGCCCTACAGTTTGCCTAGCGTTTTATGTGTCTCCTATAGGCATGATCTCTATCGTGCTTACAATGCAAAGTCCTATAGACATGATTTCTAAATGGTATGCAATATTAAAGTCCAATAGGCATGGTTTCTGAATGGCATGCAATGTTAAAGTCCTATAGGCATGGTTTCTGAATGGTATGCAATATTAAAGTCCTATAGGCATGGTTTCTGAATGGTATGCAATGTTAAAGTCCTATAGGCATGGTTTCTAAATGATTTGCAATGTAAAAGTCCTATAGGAATGGTTTCTAGATGATTTGCAATATTAAAGTCCTATAGGCATGATGTCTAGATGATTTGCAATATTAAAGTCCTATAGGCATGATTTCTACATATTGACTTATGCAAGTAATATAAACCCCTCCCACACCCTTTCACTAATATTCCCCAAATTCTTTTACAAGATCGTTATAGAACCAAAAGAAAGTAAACAAAATACATTACAGCCTACAGCTAGATCCGAGCAGCCTAATTCAATCTTAATACCCAATAACATGTGTTTCACCAGATCCGGATTCCAGATTCCAAGGCCTTCTCTTGGAGTGTTTCAAAGTTCCAAGGGCTTTCAGGAAGCCTAGGCAATGCTTACACCCTAAAGATTCAATGTGGTAACAGAGTAGTGCAATGTGTGGAATTACCAGCCCTTAGGCATCCAAGTTTAGAGGGAACTCTAGGGTCCCTAAGCATGGCTTACCATAGGGGGGTAGAACTTAAAGAACTAAGAATGAGTGTAGAGTGAGGGGATTAGAGGAAACAAAAGCAAAGGATGGTCATACCCAGCCATGGGTAAGACTGGCACACCCCTTACTTGATTCAAGCAAATAAAAGAGCAGACTTTTAGAAGTCAAACAGGGGTCTGGGTGGTGATTAGGGCACCACCAGACCCTAGTCAAGGCTCAACACATAAAGGGGTTAAGGGAATGGGACTGATTTGAGTAAAGGTTCAAGAGAACCTGGTCCCAGGTCAAGGATAGCAATAGGGTGATAACCTTAGCCTAGAACTAATACTCATACATAAAAGGGGGTTAAGCGAATGGGATCACATGAAAGCATTCACATAAGAAGAGCATAATAGCACTTTAAAGATGCAGAAGCATGAATAAAGG